>JARHVA010003570.1:857500-975000 GCA_037957365.1 Torreya grandis
ATTAGGCCACATGTTACACTTAGATACCAATAGCCATTAAACAAATATGGAACCCTTTTAAACACTTTCACACAATTTAATCCACTTCATTTTTTTTATCAAGTCATAAGAAACTTTTAAGTCACTTTCTCACCTTATGAAACCTATTTTAGCCCTCAAGCCTTAAATAGGTCCCATGGAGACCTAATTCACCTTAATGTAACACTTTAAGCCACTATGGTCCATATGGACCTTATCAATTACCCAAAACACTTCAATAAATTTAAATTATTTCTCTATGATAATTTTAAATTATTAATAAACATCAAATAATTTTCTGATACTCTAAAACCTCCATTAGGTCTTAAAGATGTACTAGGCTTCATTAGCCAAAAAAACACTATCTTCACAAAAGAGGCTCAAACTAACTGAATATAAACATTCCATGTACAATACACATATGTATGGAATTATAAATACCTATGGAACATGTATAATACACATATGAATGGAATTATAAATCCCTAAGTAACATAATAAAATACATAATACACCTTTATTCATCCTCCAAAGGCTTATAAACAGCCCTAAAATAAACCTACTCAAACCAATAATAATTACAGTCAATAAATGTCAACTTTGACCTAAAATAACTTCACCTATACAGATAGTCAAAAATCAAAATAAATGTTGGGATGATATATATGAGTTGAATTAATTGTTTATCTTTATAGAAAAATATATTTTATAAATACTTTTTCCTCTACACTAATTTCTTTGAACCCTAGTTTATTCATAAAAACATAGTCAATAATAGTCAACTTTCACGTGCAATAAATGCAATTGTATGACCAGTGAAACCTCATAATCAATATTCATGGATATCCCTTAAATTATTATTTTAATTTTATCTATACACCACCATCATACTAATTCATTATTAAAATTTATAAACAAAATAATACTAATTGGTTTTCCTTTGTTCACTTGATATTGCGAATTTGGCTAAGTATGGAAACTAGTGAACTCTACCTAGAAAACCAAATTTACACTACCATACATTTTTCTATACATCATTTAAAGACCTAAAACATAAACAACATGATTTATTTTCATAAAATAATCCATACATATACCAAACTACTCTTGATACCTTCACATGTGTGAATTCCTATGCCATCAATCTGCATGCTTAGCCTAATTTTACAAGTGAATAGGGATAATCTAGACAAGTACACAAGCATTACAAAGTCCTCCTATCATTGAAAAATGTAAAAAAAAATCACTCTTTAAACCTCATACAATCTATTGAATATTAACATCACATCAACATAATTTTATATCATCCGAAAGACTTACACACATGATATGTACTCTTGAATTCACTTGGAAATTATCACTTCGTCATTAATGCATTATGTACTAAGATCACCTTGACATAAATGAAAATAAATTCATCTCAAGAACATGATAAAAAATATCCACCTTTTTCATTTATTCCAAACACCTTTCATAATTCTCTCTTCTAAATTTAACAAGTTTGACATTAATGATGAAGGGTCTGTTCCTTAACATACCATCTTGATCTTTGGAGTTGTCAAACTAATGATAGAGATATAAATATCCCCATAACATAATTATCATCCCATATAACCTATTATGAAACCATACTTAACCATACAATCTCCTTGTAATTGAAACATCTCACAAATGTTCCCCCTCACTCTATGCATACCTTGCATATTGTAATGAAATTA
The DNA here is from genome assembly GCA_037957365.1 of Torreya grandis. Lineage (NCBI taxonomy): Eukaryota > Viridiplantae > Streptophyta > Pinopsida > Cupressales > Taxaceae > Torreya > Torreya grandis. Next base: position 859,237 of record JARHVA010003570.1, read on the forward strand.
CTTCAAATATAAAGTAGAATAGTAGAAATAGATACAAATATGACTAAAATATATTAGAATATATGATAATAGATAAGCTACTTTGAGGGGGAAACCTCCATAAGCTTCAATAAGAGCAAAATTCCTAATATGATGATAAACAATTACCCACTACCTCCTATATATAGTCTATCTAGGTCATGGTTACTCCATAAGCCAACCTACTAACCAAATGAATACATAGAGAAATGTGATATAACATCAAAGAGGGATAAGTAAGCCACAAGTCAGATATTCCTATCCTAATACATGTGATAGGTTAGGGGCATAACATGCCCTTCCCCTTAAAACCAATGGTGTCCTCAACATTGAACAACTCTGGATGTTGTTGCAAAAAATCTTCACCTTCCCAAGTTGCATCTTCACTACTTAGGTTCTTCCACGTGATCAAATATTCCCTAATCTCTCTAGTTCTCAACCTCTTAGTACATGTTTAGAGAATCTTCTCTGGTTCTAAAATGACTCATCCTTCTTCATCTAGTTCTAGGAGCTCTATCTAGGCTAAATCTTTCTATCCAATGACCATCTTCAAATAGGAAACATGAAATATTGGGTGTATGTGAGATGAATGAGGTAACTTGAGCTTGTAAGCCACAATTTCAATTTTTTGTAGAACCTGATAATGGCCATAATACTTAGGAGCATGTTTTCTTTCCTTTTGTTATTGATTTAAGTACATCTACTTATAAGGCTGTAACCATAAAAATACCCAGTCACCCACCTCAAAATTTTGCTCAATACGGTGTTGATCTATTTGTTGCTGCATCTTGTTTTGTTCCAAGGCCAAATTCTCTCACAAACTAGCCAAAACATATTGTTGATAATGAATGTGTTCCTTCACATCTTAAACCTTGGTTTGCACCTTTAATGAAGAAGTGATGGAAGGTGGATGGTAACTGTATAGTGATAGAAATGGAGACATTTTAGAAGAGGTATGGAAAGATGTGTTATACCACCATTATGTAAGTGGTAACCATTTAACCCATCATTCATGTTTATCTAATAAAAAAAAATGGAGATACCCCTCTAAACATTTGTTAACCACTTCTGTTGGTCCATCACATTGGGGGTGGTAAGATGAGCTATGAGCTAGCTGAGTACCCAAACAAGAAAATAGTTTAGTCCAAAAATTACTAGTGAAAATAGGATCACAATCACTTATAACTATTTTTGGGGTTCCATGTAATTTTAGAACTACCTGTAGAAAAATAGCTACTACTATACTTGCTGAAAATGGGTGTGAGAGAGCACAAAAATGGGCATATTTTTTAATCTTATACATAATGACCAAGATAACATTCTTACCTTCAAAACTAGGTAACCCTATGATGAAATCCATGGAATCATCCTCCCACCTTTGACTAGGAATTACTAATAGTTGTAACAGATCTAGGGTCTTAATTGTCTCACCTTTATTCTGTTGGCATATCAAGCATTCTACCACAAACTTTTGTACATCTCCCTTGAGTCCTTCCCAAAATAATTCTTTCTTGATCATATGATAAGTTTTCAAGAACCTTGAGTTTCCCCCAATTGGATATGCATGCAACTCCGCAAGAATCTTATGCTTAAGCTCTGAATCATTGCACAAGTATAACCTACCCTTATACCATAGGAAATTACTTTTCCATTTAAATTTTTTAGAGGCTAAAGTACCTTGATATAGATTATAAATTGAAACCTATGTATCCTTGTGTTGATCCCTTTCTAACCTAGCTTTATCCACCCAATCTGCTTGCAACATGGACATTACACAAAGTAATGTTTCTATGGATGTATCCCATCTAGATAGTGCACCTACTACTACATTCTCTTTATCCTTCTTGTAGATGATTTCAAAATCATAACACAAAATTTTGGTTACCCACTTTTGTTTTTACTCAGATGATAATCTTTGCTCCAAAAATTATTTGAGACTATCATGATCCATTTTCACCTTGAAGTGTCTACCCATCGGATAGGGCCTCTATTGTCTAACTACATGAAGAATAACAATCATTTATTTCTCATAGCTAGGTTTTTGTAGATTCTTACCTTTGAATTGATGACTCTAAAATGCAATGGGTCTTCCTTCCTACATTAGTATTGATCCCAACCTAGATCCAAAAGCATCACATTCAATAGTGAATGTCTTTAAGAAGTCTAGATTAGCCAAAACTAGAGTCATACACATAGCTACTTTTAGTTTCTCAAATGCTTTTGTGGTAACATCATTCAGATGGAAGGCATCCTTATTTAGAAATTTAGTGAGTGGAGCTGTTATGCTATTATAACCTTTCAAAAATCTTTGGTAGTAACATGTTAGTCCTAGGAACCCTCAAAGGTTTTGGAGAGTTTTTGGCATTGGCCATTCCATCATAGCTTTGATCTTCTAGGGATCAAATTTGACACCTTCATGGGAAACAATGCAACCTAGGTACTCTACCTCCTATAATTCAAAGGCACATTTGGATGAATTCACATAAAGCTGATGCTTCTCTAAAACTATCAATACCTATTTCACATGTTGCAGATCTGCTTCCCAAGTTTGACTACAAATCAATATGTCATCAAAGAAAACCAACACAAACTTCCTTAAAAAAGGCTTTAAAATAGTGTTCATCAAGCTCGAAAAAGTAGATGGTGCATCTGTAATACCAAAGGGCATTATCAAAAACTCATAATGGCCCTCATGCATTCTAAAAGTAGTTTTATGAACATCTTCATCCTTGATTCTAATTTGATGGTACCCTGAGTGGAGATCCAATTTTTTGAAATAATTAGCACCATACAACTCATCAAGCAAATCATCAATAACTAGAATAGGAAACTTATCTTTGATTGTGTACTTGTTGAGTTCCCTATAATCTAGGCACATCCTCCATGTCTCATCCTTCTTCTGCACCATGACCACTGGTGATGAATATGCACTTTGGCTATGCTTGATGATCCCTACCTTCAGCATCTCATGGACCATCTTTTCAATTTCACTCTTTTGTGCATATGGATATCTATATGGTTTTACATTTGGTGGTTGAATCCTTGGAAGTAGTTGAATGACATGATCATGTTCTCTTTTTAGTGGTAGTCCTTTTGGTATGGCCCCAAAAATAGATGGGTGGTCATCAAGAATCATCTTTAGATTAGGATGTGTAGATGCCTATGTGGTTTTAAATTCTACAGAACATAATCATGCAATAATTTCCTCTACCCCCTTTTTAAGCATCTTGGTCATCTGATGTGAACTAATCAATTATGGAGATTTTACCGATAATCCACATAGTTCAATTTTCCTACCTTTAAAATGAAAGTGCATGAATAATTCTTGGAAGTTGATCTCAATGTTACCCAAGGTTTTGAGCTATTAGACTCCCAAAACAATGTTTGTGTTATCCATGGGAATAGCAAACATATAAGAATCAAGATTTTACTCACCCATAGAAAGCTTAATACTTTGTCATTTTCCTAAATAATTAATTATGCCACCATCTATAATTATGACCTAAAATTTTGGTGCTGGGTAGATGAAATAGTTCAATCAAGTGGAAAACTCATGGTTGATGAAGTTATGTTGCTCCCTAAATTAATCAACACTATCACCTTATATTCATTGAGAAAATTCACCACCTTAAGAGTTTATGGAGTGGTAGTACCTATAAGGGAATGACAAGAGATTATATGTTACAAATATTTAGGTACCTCCTCTATCTATTCCTCATCATCATTTAGAGGCATCATCTTCATCTTCTTCTTCATTGGATCCCTTAATGTATAATAACTTCTTCTCAGCACATCTATGTCCTTTGCTCCACTTGTTGTCACAACCAAAACATAATCCTTTTGCATGTTTCTCTTCAATTTGTTGAGGGGTCAATCTAGTTGGTGGAGGAAATGTTGGTGTTAATATGCTATGATATTTGAAGTGCATAAATGGATGCTTCTTGTTGGCTATGAATTTTTCCTAAGCTTTGTGCGCCATGATAATGGAATCAAAAATATTAAGTGGATTATACATGTGTACCTCATGTTGAATGTGGTCCTTAAGTCCACCCAAAAATAGGTCATTCAAGTTATCCTCAGAAATTGTCTCCACACATAAGGATAGGTTCTAAAAATGATTAATATAATCCTTGAAGGAGTCAGTCTATCACAATTTTTCTAGTTGGCTTTGCCATAGTCTAACTATAGCTCCTCTGTAAAAACTAAGTGACACTAAGAGTCATCTATTTCTTTTGAGCACACAACCATCGATACCAAATGAATTGATCAAGTTCAAGATACAAGGATGCCATGGTAACCTTTTATCGACCTAGGATCTGATGCAGATTGAAAAAATTCTCCATTTGGTTGATATAATTGAGTGGATCATTTCCATCAAATTTGTGCATATCCACCTTTGGTAACAGGTTCCTCTATGGCAATGTAGTTGGATTTAAAGTAGATTGGCAAGGAGAAACACCCTTGTGGGGTTTTGAAATAATGATAGCTAGATGATTTGACAGATTATTTTTCAAATTCATCATGATATCTACCAAACTATCTTGTATGGATTTCATATTAGATTGTATGCCTTGCACCTCACTTTGAATGCCTTACACACTATAGTCAAGCTGGCTCACTTTGTGATTTATGTTAGAGAACCTTGGTATAAAGGATATATTACATCCCCCTTCTAACTCCATATCTTACTTTTTAGGAGTTTTACCTAGAGTTTCATCACCCTTTCCTTGGCCCCAAGTTTGTGGACCTGCCATAAAAGGGCTTTATAATGTCGAACTTGATTGACACTTTTGACCCAACTTTGACCAAGTGATTTTGGACTTATGTAGGCCTCAAATCAAAACATAAAAAGAACATAACCTATCCAATTTTTTCTAAGATTTTTCAAAATGTAAATAACTTAGAAAAATTCTTTAAATTACACACTATAGAGCAATTTTATGAAAAAACCCTAAAATGGTGATAACTTTTGTAAAAAAAATCCAAATGATCTAAAATTTTAATGGATGATTTAATTAATTATTTCTCACCTCAATTAAAAAAATTGTAGATAAATTCACAACCATTTTTTAGATATATCCAAATTTAAAAAATTAGGGTTTCACCCACAAGATTGCCCAAATTACAGCTTTGATACCACTTGTAATGAAATTAATTCAACAATAAATTAGAATAGTATAAATAGATCCAAATATGATTGAATATCAAAATATATGATAATAGACAAGCCACTTCAAGGGGGCAACCTCCACCAGCTTCAATAAGAGTAGAATTCACAATATGATGATAAACAATTACACACTACCTCCTATATATAGTCTATCTAGGCCATGGTTACTCCATAGGCTGACCTACTAACCAAATGAATGCATAAAAAAATGTGATATAGCATCAAATATGGATAATTAATCCACAATTTAGCTACTCTTATCCTAATACATGTGATAGGTTAGGGGCGTAGCACATATTATCAATTGAAGAGAACATACCTCTATCTAAATTTATCCTTGATTATTAGCATATAGAAAATATTCACAAAATTCACATAATCCTAATTAAATTTTATTTATCTCCCCCTAACTCCATTTCCACATGAACAAAACAAAAATATTGAAAACATACATAAACAAACTCTTTTATAAGAACATACCTTGAATGGACCCATCTTCATCCACACATAGGTTACCATAACTACCAAACATCCTTTCATTAGATAACCAAATCAAATTCTAATCTTCTTGGGCCCAAAATGACTTATCTAAATGGTCTAGAAACCTTATCATATGAATCAAACAATAACAACTAATTTGAACAATAAGAACATGCTTAACAAACCTTCTCATATGAAAAGCAATTAAATTTACCTAAATCCATGCTTATAAGAGCTCTTCAAGCTACCAATATGAAAAATCTACATCATTATTCCATGTATGTATGAAATATTATTTAATTCATACATTCCTTCTACTACGATGTGAACTTACATTCCCAATCTTGTCCCTTTAATAACCTCTTTCTTGCACAAGAAAATATACTCCTCTCCTAGGTCACTTCAAAGAGATATATTAAGCAAACAAAGACACATATCTTGAAAATATCATACCTTTTCATCAATTAAATTCCTTTTATAATACCATAACCTAATTTAATACTTGAATATAATCATTATACACCTTATTCCCAAGTTTGGTGAGTAAACTCATTTACAACCCAAGATATACCATGTTAAGGGTTTCTAGTGTTCAAATCTTTATGCCGACCAAGGATAATCAAAGTGAGATTTTATTACACAAATAAATTAAGAAATTTAAATCCCTTTTCAAAAATATTAATAGGTTTGTTGTCCCTCAAAAATATCACTCATTTTTGGGACAACATTTAAACTATTCTGGTCCTATGAACCAAAATTGTCTCTTCCCTTTTTGAAATTTGTCTTAGGCATTCAAATTCCTCATTTTTAAAGCTTCTCATAAATCTATGGTCTCTACAGACTTGAATCTATGGACTCTATAGGCTTGAATCTACTAACTCTATAGGAAGAGAAATTAATGGACTCTACAGGAAGAGAAATCTATGGACTCTACAAGAAAAGAAAATCTATGGACTCTGGAGGCTAAGTTCAACGAGCTTCACAAGTTGATTTCTATAGACTCTATAGGAAATTTCAAAGTTGGTTCAATGACTAGGTTCAACTAAAAGAGGCTTCTACAAGTAGGATCAATCAAGGTTTAACAAGTTTTTGAGGCTTGAACCATTAAACCGTTAAACCATTGAACCACTTTGGTTCAAAGGTTCAATGGGTTCAAGGTTAAATAGGTTCAATGCACTTGGTTCAATGAGGATCAAAATGACATCCAAATCAAAGGGAATGAACCATTGAACTATTGAACCAAAGTTGGTTCAATTTAGTTGGTTCAAAGCCTGGTTCAATGCTTGGTTAAATGGTTGGTTCAAAGCTTGGTTCATCGGCTTGGTTCAAAGGAGTGGTTTAATGCAAAATCTAAAGAAGGCCTCTTGAAGGACAAGTGCCCTTGTATAGGGCACTTGGTCAACAAAATCACCCTTTCAAAGGGTCATTTTCAAGGAAGCCATAAAGGTAAATTTTTTAGAATTTTGTTTAAGGTAATCGAAAGACAAAGGCATAATTATTTTAGACTTTCCTCTAAAGGAATTCCTTTAGACAAAAAGTCCAAAAGAATTTGGAAAGTCTACGGGTAAAAATCCTGAAGGAGTTTCTCAAGCCCAAAGACAGACCAATAATTCTTGCAAACTTTTTGTCTATAGGAAAATGTCTGCAGAAAAAGTCTACGATAAAATGTCTGTGGAAAAAGTTTCTAAAGGATTCCAAAGACAAAAGGCCACTAAAGGACTTCAAAGGGCAGGTGCCCTTATGAGGGACTCTCAGCTACCAAATTAAAGGACACTTCCCAAAGCCAAAGGGTCACCTTCCCTTTGGGAGGAGAAAAAACAAGAAAGCTGAAGAAAGCCCAAGGGGTGATGCACCCAAAGATGTCAAAGTCAAGAACGATGAACTAGCCATTGGAAATTCAAATGTATTGATAGGTGCGCGAATGTCAATTTCAAGGTTCATAAAATAGCCATTAATCTTTGTAGGTTTAAATCTATGGACTTGAATGCATTCAAAAGCTTTCAGGTGAAGATCAGGAGGAAGCAACTAAGGAATAGAGCATCAAATTGAATCAAAGACCTGATTCAATTAACCATGAAAGGAGGAATGATGAAGAAGGATCAGATTGCTAGGTGGACATTGAAAGATGTAAACATTCAATGGCATGACTCATTTCTTTGCATTGAGAAAAACAAATGGGTAAATGCCCCTAAATTCTAGCCTATCTTATTAACAAATTTTAATGCAACATGTCATGTTACTATTATTGAGTCCTTCTTGAAGAGGCTATATAAGGGACTCTCTTTTATTGTAAATGGATCTCTCTCTGACGATCAAAAACAAAACTCTGCCCAAATTGAAAGGCATTATTGAGACTTTGAGCCCAAACTATTGATCATATTTTGTTATTGGAATAAGAAAGCAAGTGAATTTTTAGACTTTGTGCTAAGGTAGCATTGTTGTTGGGGAAACTATTCTTATGCCTTTTTTCTTAATATATTTTATGTTCCTTTAATTCAATAAGCAGAATTAGTGAATGTAGTTAGGAAGGTGTCCTAAAGTCAAATGTGGAGAGACTTTGTGCCCCCATAATTGCCTTTAGTGTGTTTTCTTTTTGTTTCTGTGTAAAGGACCTTGGGACAACTTTGTGCCCTCATTGTCCTTCATATCTCACTCTTGGGCAATTTAGGTGGAGACTTTGTGCTACATCTCAATTTTCTAGTTACTACATCCTTGGTTACATTTTGAAATTACTACCAGGAGTATTCTTGTGGTTTGTTGAATAGTACTTCTGAAAGGAGAGGAGTGCTTTATACCATTTATCTTGAGTTTTTCCTTTGATTTACATGCATCATCTCTGAATAAAGAGAGATGGATGGTTTATCCTACACTTGAATATTATTTTATATATATATATATACATATATATATATATATTATATATATATATATACATATATATATATATATACATATATATATACATATATATATATATATATATATATATATATATCATATCTATAGGTAACCTCCCCTTGATGAGAGGAGAGATTAGTCCCCTTTTGATGTGGTAAACCTACACATTTGGATGACCAATCTTCCTACTTTGGCTGACCTGACCTATTTTGTTTATCAGTATGTTGATCAACAAAATATTCAACCAACAGTTTTTGGCAAATTCGCTAGGTACATAACCCATTATTCTTATAACCTATCTATTTTACTCCACTATGGAATAATGAATTGCTCTAGTGTTTTCCCATTGTTAAAATTTTCCTCACAGCTTTGCGCAATAGTTTTTGGTGACTTCATTGGGGATATACATAATTTTGTGCAATTTAGAACCTCAAGTTTTAGATTGAAACATCACTTGTGTCTTACCCATTATCATTATAATCCTTATCCATTATATATAATCTCACGACTCTATTTCATGCCTTACCCATTATCCATTTATAGCCCTACCATCTTCCTCCACCTCTGTTATTTTATCTAGTCTGCAAAACTAGAGCTGTTGGGAAAGAGTGCATAGTTTGAAGCCTTGAGCCTCAAGCTGAAGCTGAGCCAATCCTTTTCCATTTTTGTTTTTTAATCTAGCCACTCCATCTAGATTTGTTATCTCTATTTTTCTTAATTAAATCATGGTATTTTGAGGCCCCTGGGGTAAATCTTTTGGCCCACTCAACCTGACTCCACCTCTGCATGAAATCCCACATAATTTAAGAAAGAATCTCCCCAATTTTTTTGGTGATGGGATAGTTCACCCTAATGAACACATTGCAACCTTCAACATATCTTGTGGTGTTATAGGGGTGGAATTTGAAGATGTGGCAGTTAGGCTTTTTGTGGAGACACTATAAGGTGCTGCTGCAGACTAGTTCTACCATCTGCAAGCTGGATCAGTGACTGACTGGGATACACTCAAAGCCAAGTTCAAAGCAAGGTTCAAGCCCATAAAAGATGCACATGCCTTGTTGGCCCAGCTCACTCAGATGAAGAGAGAGCCTCATGAGCCTAATGAGCGATTTTATTTCTAGGTTTGACAAGCTGAGGCACATGATTCCCATGGTCACCCAGTTGACACCTAAGAACCTTAAATGCTTCTTCATCAATTCACAACTGCCTAGAGTGAGTTTTATGTTGAGACGAGCTGGCCACATAGACCTTACTACTACTTAAGACATGGCTATTACGGTAGAAGATGACCTTATATTGGTAGGAAAGATAAGGAGAGACCAAAATAGAGGGAAATCCTCTTTATCTTTTGAATACTCACCCACAGTCACCACTGACCCAATGGTACAAAAGCTGGCAAATGAATTGCTAGCCTTGAAAAGGCAAATGGCACAAGGTATGTCTTCTACTCCTCTATATAAAGATATACCAAGGAGGACATTCCCTAATCAACCATATCAAGGAAACGCTACCAAAAATCAAGGGCAATAAAATCATCTTCCTCCCCCATAGAGGAACCTTACCCTTGAAGCACCTCTAACCAACTCAGTAGTTGGATATCTAGAAATAGAACATGTTTCCTATTTACAACCTAAGTTCAAACAAGAAAATGGCACTGATCTCTTTAGGGAGGATCTAGAAGAATCAGCTGACAACTCCCACATTGGTTTCCTAAATTTCTAGGATGAACCCAAAAGTGAAGGTGAAGCAGTTGAAGGATCATATGTATTTTTTACTAGGTCCAAGAACCAATCAACCTAGCAAGCCAACAAAGAGAAGATAGAGGAGTGACCGTAACTAGCAATTTCAATTGCTGAGCAGAGAACCCCTCTTCCTTTTCAATCAAGGGACCCAGTGATTGCCAAAGAAGTAAGTACATTGAACATCTCTATACCTTCTACTTCAAATTCACTGATCAATCCTCCCCCTCCCAAAAACTAAAAGGATGAACTCCCATCCTCTCTTCTAAGTCCATTCCAATCATTTGACATGATTGATCATGTCAAGAAATCCAAAATTCAAATGATTGAGTTTCAATCCCTACAAACCAATCCTGAGCAATTAAAAATTAGTGGAGAAGCAAGTGTGGACCTATCTGAGGCAAAAATTATGGTTACGTAAACATCAGCCCCTACAACTCAAATTTTGTTTGAGCTTTTAGGCAAGGGTAATTACTTCTTGATCATAGAGGATGCTCATGTCTCAGCTGATGAAAGTCCTATAGCTAGTAATTCAAGATTTCATCCAAACAAGGCATCATAAAATTGGTAGGGTGTAGTAAAAATAAGGAAGTACCTTCCATCCCTAATGAAGATAAATCTGATAGAAGATCAGCTTCTAATGATGCTTGGATCTTGGAATCCGATGGCAGCAATTCTTCCACCAACAATGGAGTCAGGACTGTGTTGATATCTCCTCAAGGAGATATTCTTCCTTCATGAAATTTGCAATTTAGAAACAACAACAACACAATTCGATGCAAATCTCTATTGCTCAAATTAAATATTACTCAAGATGAAGAGATCAAACTCCTTCACATCAAAGGAGATGCTAAGCTGATAGTTTGTCAAGAGTTTGATGCTAACAATCAAAACATGTGCTAGATTGGACTAACTATACAATAAGCTATGGTGGTGGACCATACTGCTATATTCCAAAGTCAGTAAAAGGAACTCTTCATAGGGAGAGCAAGGAGTTATGGTTTTTAGTTTGAAGACCACGTCCTGCCATGAAACAAGAAGAAGAAAAGGCCAAGAGGAAGATGCAAAAAATTGGTTTCCTAGTGGAGAGTTCCATTCGCCTGTCACCATTTCTGGGGGCAAAATGGTTTCCTACTAGTTTACCAAGATGCCAAACTATTTTCACTACCTCTCAAGAAGCAACATCTAAAATAGTTCAACTCTTGAAGTATCATATTGTTGCATCTTTATATATGTATATTTGTATAGTTTTTAATTCTATTTTGTTTTATTTGTTTCCATTTTTGATGCCTTTCATTTTTGGGTAACATGACTCGGTAGCCCAATGGTACACATGAAGACATTGGAGATTCTAGATTCTACTCCCTTCATTTCTTTTTAAAATTGATAGAAGTTCCCCAACTGGAGCCAGCTGTTGTCCCCCAAAAATATCACTCATTTTTGGGACAAAATTTGAACTATTTTGGTCCTACAAACCAAAATTGTCTCTTTCCTTTTGAAAATTTGTTTTGGGCATTCAAATTCCTCATTTTTAAAGCTTCTTAGAAATCTATGGAATCTATAGGCTTGAATCTGTGAACTCTATAGGCTTGAATCTATGGACTCTATAAGAAGAGAAATCTATAGACTCTACAGGAAGAGAAATCTATAGACTCTATAGGAAAATAAAATCTATGGACTCTACAAGCTAAGTTCAATAGGCTTCATAAGTTGATTTCTATAGACTCTATAGGAAAGGAGAAATCTCTCAACACTTAGGAGATTTCAAAGTTGGTTCAATGACCAGGTTCAACTGAAAGAGTTCAACATCAAGGTTTAACATCAGCAACAAGAGTTCAATAGGTTCAATGGACTAATGGTTCAATAGGTTCAAAGGCTTCTACAAGTAGGATCAATCAAGGTTCAACAAGTTTCTGAGGCTTGAACCATTAAACCATTGAACCACTTTGGTTCAAAGGTTCAATGGGTTCAAGGTTCAATAGGTTCAACATGTTTGGTTTAACGAGGATCAAAATGACTTAGCCAAATCAAAGGGAATGAACCATTGAACCATTAAACCAAAGTTGGTTCAATTTAGTTGGTTCAAAGCTTGGTTCATCATGTGGTTCAATGGTTGGTTCAAATATTGGTTTATCATCTTGGTTCAAAGGAGCGGTTCAATGCAAAAGTTAAAGAAAGCCTCCCGAAGGACAAGTGCCCTTGCGGAGGGCACTTGGTTGACAAAAGCACCCTTTGGAAGGGTCACTTTCAAGGAAGCCACAAAGGTAAATTCTTTCAAAATTTTGTTTAAGGTAGTTGAAAGACAAAGGCATAATTATTTTGGACTTTTGTCTGAAGGAATTTCTTCAGACAAAAAGTCTGAAAGAATTTAGGAAGGCTGCAGCAAGAAAGCTTGAACGAGTTTCTCAAGGCCAAAGACAAAGCAATAATTCTTGCAGACTTTTTGTTTATGGGAAAATGTCTGTAGAAAAAGTCCAAAGGAAAATGTTTGTAGAAAAAGTTTTCAAAGGATTCCAAAGACAAAAGGCCATTGAATGACCCCGAAGGGTAGGTGCCCTTGTGGGGGACTCTCAGCTGCCAAATTAAAGGACACTTCCCAAAGCTGAAGGGCCACCTTCCCTTCAGGAGGAGACAAAACAAGAAAGATGAATAAATCCTAAAGGATGATGTACCTGAAGATGTTAAAGTCAAGAATGGTGAACTAGCCGTTGGAAATTTAAATATATTGATGGGTGTGCGAACGTCAATTTCAAGGTTCACAAAATAACTATTGATCCCTGTAGATTTAAATCTATAAACCTGAATGCATTAAAAGGATTTCAGGCTAAGATTAGAAGGAAGTGACTAAGGAACAGAGCATTAAATTGAATCAAGGACCCAATTCAATTAACCAAAAAAAGAGGAACGATGAAGAAGGATCAAATCACTAGGTGGACATTGAAAGATGTAAACTTTCAATAGCGTGACTTGTTTCTCTACATTGAGAAAAGTAAATGGGTAGATGCCCCTAAATTCTTACCTATCTTCTTAACAAATTTCAATGCAAGATGATGTGTTACTATTCATGAGTCCTTCTTGAAGAGGCTATATAAGGGACTCTCTTTTATTATAAATGGAACTCTCTTTGATGATCAAAAACAAAACTTTGCCCAAATTGAAAGCCATTACTGAGACTTTGAGCTCAGATTGTTGATCATTTTTTGTTATTGGAATAAGAAAGCAAGTGAATTTTTAGACTTTGTGATGTGATATCTTTGTTTTTGGGGAAAATATTCTTATGTCTTTTTCCTTAATATATTTTCTGTTCCTTTAATTTACCAAGCAAAATTAGTTAATGTAGTCAAGAAGGTGTCTTGAAGTCAACTATGGAGAGACTTTGTGCCTGCATAATTTCCTTTAGTGTGTTTTCTTTTTGTTTCTATGTAAAGGACCTTGGGACGACTTTGTGCCCTCATTATCCTTTGTATCTCACTCTTGGGCAATTCAGGTGGAGACTTTATGCTACATCTCAATTTGTTGGTTACTACGTCCTTGGTTACATTTTGTAATTACTACCAAGAGTATTCTTGTGGTTTGCTAAATAGTACTTCTGAAAGAAGAGGAGTGCTTTTTACCATTTCCCTTGAGTTTTTCCTTTGATTTGCATGCATCATCTTTGAAGAAAGAGAGATGGATGGTTTATCCTACCCTTGAGTATTATTTTTTGTTTATATATATATATATATATATATATATATATATATATATATATATATATATATATATATATATATAGCATATCTATAAGGAACCTCCCCTTGATGAGAGGAGAGATTAGTCCCCTTTTGATGTGGTAAACCTACACATTTGGATGACCAATCTTCCTACTTTGGCTGATTAGACCTATTTTGTTTATTAGTACACTGATCGACAAAATATTCAACCAACAATGTTATACACATATTTAAAAATACTTAAATCAATTAAAAGAATCCATATTCAATGATATTCATATCAAGATAAAGAACATACCTTGACTCATCAATTAGTTTCTCACTTATCAACCTTGAAACATCATTCCATTATGATTCAAAATATTTATTAATGGTTCTATAAATCCTAATATAGACACATCACCTTCTAATTTAATTAGAACACCTAAAAATTAGGATATTCCCAATTCTACATACTCTCACTAGTTTTCTTGTCTTTCTTAAGCCTCCTCATAGGCTTCATTGGCTCATCCATCTTCTCTTTGACTCCTTTGTCAATATGCCATGATAAATATTATTATTGTCTTGCCTTCATATCTACCACATCAAACAAAACATATTGACTAATGTGATCATCAAATGTTTCATTCTTATTCTCAATCTAATCTCTCTTAATAGTCTTAGGTCTCCATATGTAAGTATGACCTCTTCCTTGCACACTAGGAGCTCCATACACCTTATTTTACCTTGAGAACTCATTTAAACTATTTTAAAAATATTTTTCAATATGACCAACTCTATTAAATATAAAAATAAATAATATAATTCATACCTTTCTTAATGAAGGCTATTATTTGCTTTTGACAAGTTACTTCTCATTTTACAATCTCTTGTAATGTGACCAAATTGATTGCAAGCATAACATTGATTATGAGATGAATTGACAAACCTCATGGCATTGAGATGTCTTACTGGTATTATCACCTTATTTTTCATGTTATCATCCTTATTGACCTGATTTTATTTCTCTTACTCAACCTTGTTCATTTTGACTTCTAGATTCTCATGCTCAAACTTGGTCATGTTGACCACTAACTTCTCATTCTTAACATTCAAATATCCTAGCTTAGTTTTTAATTGATCACACTCATCCTTCTTTGACCTCAAAATTTAATTTTCAGCCTCTAACTAATTATTAAGATCATTAATAGTCATCTTATAATTTTTTATTTATAAGGCTATGTTGATGCCTCTATGTGTATCATAGGTGCTCTTAGTGTTTAAATAACACTTCTCATTTTAGAATTCTAAGAATTTAGAGCATTAGTAGTAGGTTTTGGTAATCTAGTTACCTATGGTGAAATAAATGTGGAGTAAATTAAACTGTTCCACAAATTTATATTGATTGGTAGTTGGGAGCCACTATGGTCCTTAATCTATGCAAATTTTGAAACATATATGCTAATGTTAGTGAAATATTATCAACTTTATATAGTAAAGATTAATCTAAATGAATATCTACAATGGAGCTTAAACTAGAGTGATTTGGTCAAAAAGGAAACAAATAGAAGGGTAGGCTAGAAATAAAGTATGTGATTGCTTATCTTTACCTCAAACATCATGACAAGGTTTTAAATTCAACTAAACATGCATTTAACCAATATATAATGTGAAGTAGAAGATGCTCAAATCCCACCATGCACTAGGAAATTATTTGAGGAAAACATGAAAGAATATAAGTATCAACTAACTTTGCCTTAAAGGTTTACTACTACATTAAAATATCATTTTCACATCCTATTGTAGAGCAAATAAAATGAAAAAAAAGTCTAATAACATCCAACTAATCTAGATTTAGCACAAATTAGCAACATTGTATCAAAGATGCACATTCAAAATTCATAAAATCCATTCAAATTTAAGACATAGAACAAGCAATTGAGAGAGAAGTCATTTAACAATTGATACAAAAAAATTAGACAAAATTTTTCGTATTCCTTACTTATATTAATTGCTCAAAAGTATACAAGGTTTAGCTCAAAACTCTCTCTCTCCTTACACAATGGTAATACTACCTTTTATAAGAAAATAAGATAGTATACCAGTCAATCATAAGATTAGAAATGTACAAAGATAAGGATAACTATCCTTTTTTGTAGTTCTAGAATACATTTCTCTTTCCAAAATGGACTGACCTATAAGCAAATATGCTAACAAACTAGCATATGCCTTAATAAAATAATATTCCACTTTCAAATATTACAATGCATTACATGGAATTCAATATTATTAATTATCTAATGATACTTGGGATGAAGGGATCCCTTACTATTGTAGAATCTCCATGGCCCTTTGATGTTGCTCACTAACTAGATCTAAATTGATAGTTAGATTTAAGAGACAATCATCCTCTTAGTCAGCCAAGTCATTTAAATCCCTATCATTCCTTTCCATGGCCTCCTTGATACTCATAGCTTCAACAATATTTTATTTAGTATTAAATATCATGCCTATGACTTAACTATTGTCACACCTAGATTGGTCTTGACTCTTGTTCCTTACTTCTAGCATTACCAAAGTGGTTATGTGTGTATACTAGTCATCATCAATGGTGCCTAGGGAGATGGATTTTCTAGGGTTGGCCATCATAGTGCCAAGGAGTTGTTTGATTATTATTATTATTATTAACTCTTTGTCATCCCATAGGAATCTTTCCAGGCTCTTTGACCAAGTACTCAAACTTTGAATTTTATCAACAACTATCCCCAATATTGCATTCAATTGGGCTAGGCTAATAGTTTTAAAGCCAAGAATCCTACCCTTAACTAGTATGTTGATAAGCTCCTTTATTTCATCCCTAAGCTCTGACATTAGGTTATAAATCTTTTAGTTATTGCACTTTGTTGATTTAATGCACTTTGCCTCAACTCCATCAAATTCAAGGAATCAAACATGTCATAAAAAGATGCTTCAATCATCTTGATCATTGCCTATAAGAGAGACAAGAGAGACTGTGCCTCTAAATTATCTTTTTCTTTCTCCAAGCTATTTATCCTATGCTTCATGCCCCTAATACATACTTTGAGCTGACTTTAATGAGCATCAACTAGTCTATCTATGTCCTCCTTATGAATAGGATGCTCACCAAGCCCTTGACTTCCAATGCAAGTTAAACCAACAAATGGTTCAACCTTTTAAAATGTGAACTCTTCATTTCCAAGAATGGTCTTTTTGGTGGTGACCCTTTCCAATATTGTTATTTTTAGATTGAACTACACAATAAATGTTGACTCTAACATATTTGAATATTTTGGGACCTCCATCTATGTGTTGTTTAAATCTCTAGGAATTTTTACCTGATCACTGCTTGACCCTCCATAGGCAATTATTCTATCTTCTTCTTCTTTCATCAAATCCAATATACATGGCTTGACCTCATCATGCACATAAATTTGGACTATTTTGGTCAAGGCCCATGAATGCTACAATTTTGGGATCTTTTGTATTTTACCGTAAATAAACCATTTATGTATGATTGGCCCATGGATGGGATATTCATTACTAAATAAGTTTACTTGACTCATGCGGTGAGTGAGAGTCAGTCTAGGTTTCTTATTATCATCTAAAACCAATGCTAATTTAACCTTCCTTTTATGTAGGGGTGAAAATGGAACCAAGTCCAAAGTAACCCCCTTCCCTCTATTTTTCTACTTCTTCAACCTAGGATTGAAGTTCCTCATCTTATTCTTCTTCATCTAACCCATCACTTCAACCAACACCTTGAGGGTATCTTCTATTGTCTCAATAGGTTCCAATGTAATCATATCTAGGAAATATATTGGAGACTTTCGAATTTTAGGTGTGAATAAATATGATGTACCTCCTTGGGTCTCTCTTATAATTTCTCTTTTTTATTTCCTCATGAAAATTGTGTTCTGATCTATTTTTTTCTAGCTTGTGGATATTCTAGAAGGGGCTGAGAAGATGGTCCAGGGAACACGTGATATTATAGGAGACTCATTTTCTATATCTCACCTAGTGGTTTATCATATCCTCTATCTAACATAGGATCTAGCTTAATGTTATGCCTCTTCAACCTAATTAATATCTTTGGGAAATTATAGGCCTTGACATATAGTGTGTCATGGACATCATGCTAATTATAATAGGCCTTGATTATGGTTTTGGAATTTATATGTTTAGTTACCCTATCAGTGGGATCCCATTGACTCAATTCATCTAGACATATGTTAAATGGGTACTTGTATCTAATAATAACAATCATGTGCTCCCAATTTTACAAAATAATTCTATTGATTGCTAAAGGAAAGGGATGGAGGAGGCCCTTCATTTTATCCTTGAAAAATCCATCTATACTAGGAATAAATTGGTACATGACTTCTTGTTTTTATATTTTGGTGGTCACATAGATGGGTAGCCTATAGGTCTATGTCAAATTACCTTCTATACTTATTACTATGCAATCTAGGTAAAACAAAATATCCCTTATTAATTCCACATATTTCTTAACCATGGGGCTAACCATACTCATGGGGATCCTTATGATGGAATCCACTAGAGATGGATAAACACAATCACAAATGAACTACATGTTGTGTCTTTATTTGAATGTGTGAATCTTATAATAATTATGGGAGATAGTATGCCTTCTTTTAAGGGATCAATTCTTAATGTCTAAGATATTTGTCATTACCAAGAGGGAATCTAGAGGATAGGACCTCATGTAGAAGTGGTTGTGTTATCACTTAGATATGCACCCTTTGAGGATATGAAAAGGCTATACTCATCCAAGTGGCACAATAGAATCACCTCTAGGCTTATGGGTAGCCTAAGGAATGAGGTGATTCCATTATTCTAATTGGATGAGTAGAGCCTTGTCATCTCCTCAAAGGGTGCATATCCAAGTGACAACAATTCTTAGCATGCCTGGTGGGACTATTGGTCCATTGCATTGGAGGATTATTGGTGTGTTCTTTAACTAATTAGCCTTTTAGAGGCATCTCAATCAATACCAATGGTGACTCCAAGTTGAATCATGTAGTCAAATAGCCCTAGTGCATAAAAAATTTAGACTTTGGTATGTATAATCCTAATTTTGAGAAATATGGATCTTATGTTCCTTTACATAGATTTTATCAAGCTCATTTTTTTCATAGAATCACCTCAAGTATCTATCCTAATTGTCCTTATTTTAGTCAATATAAGAGTATTAGGGAGATAAGGTTGGAGTATGATAAACAAATAATGGAAGTAAATGAGTTAGATGAGTGAAAGAGATACTAGCAAGAGATAATATAAAAAGAGAAGTTATTATTTAGGAAATGTCAATATATTCAATCCATGGAAGAGATATTATTAATATGGAGGATTCAAACCACCTAATGAAATTAGCCTTGTTTGTCTTCTTCCATCCCAAGACAACCTTCTCCAATGAAAAAAGAACCCTCTCTTATCCCAAACCTCCTAAAAATGGAAATTTACTATGAAAAGAAGAAAGAGGGATCTTCCAATCTACCTAATAATCCTTCTCTTACATGAAGTGAACATACTTGTACCCCAAATACCTTCTATCAAATGGTACCTGCTCACAAAAATAAAATGAACCAACCTTCTAGTGCACTCAAAGCATCCTTTTCTACACCTAATCAAATTTCTCTCACTCCAAATCCTTTTTTCCAAAAAAAACTTGCTAATCAAAGAAGAATGAATATGTATACTAGCCCATCTAATACATCCCCTCCTATGTCAAATCAAACTCCTCCTACAATTAATCTCTTTCATTTGGAAATCCAACACCAAATGAGATTAAATTAGCCTTCTATGGAAACTAACTACTCTAATTTCCTAAATTTTAAGCCCTATTTTGAGGAAAATTAATCTTTCCCTTATGTAAACCAACACATCTATATTCAATCAACTCCTCCTATGCATGTTCAAATTCTTCCTAGTCTCCCTCAAGCTCCTCAAGCCCTTCAATCTGATATCAAGATCCCAAGTTGGAGAAATGTACATAATGAAATAGCCCAATATTATGAGAATGTGAATGAAATTATTGTTTATAATTTAAGGGAGACACATGATATCAATATCCCAAGATGGAGGAGTGTTCATCATGAATCAGCCCAAAAGTTTTTAGAAGAAAGGAAGGAAAACACTATGCCTATTAGTTTCACATGTTCTAAGGATGTCCTTCAAATGCAAGCATAACCTAAAGATGAAAATAAAGAAGAGGTTGATGACTCTCATATGAATAGAAATATAGATTTGGTAAGTCATCCTCCTATCCCTTGATATAAAATGGCTTAATGTTATGGAAGTTTTCCAAGATTTGATATGATAGTTTTATGATGGAAATAAGAGAATAAAGATACCCCAACATGATTCAACTTAGTTAAGAAATTTTCTTACCCTCCCACCATCTCTTTTGATAAATGAGAACATGCTTTGTGTGAGGTGGAAGATAAAAGTTTAGAACTCAATGGTGAAGAAGATAATTTGAATGGAGAATAAGAAGAGTTTGAAGACTTGTAATGGCATCATGGTAAATTTAAATACATTAACTCTCTTGATTCTCCTTTCAATCTCAATGAAGATGAGGGAAACACAACTCTTAAGGACTTTACAGCTGAAGATCAGACTCTTCCAAGTGTGTCTCATGAGGATATTAACATTTCCATTAATTTTCAAGTCTAATAATAAGAAACAATAGGTATGGAGCCATATAGACATGATGAGATTTCACTATCTCTACTTGATGAGATTCTATTTTGTCTTGATGAAGATGGTGAAAATTTTATGAAAGGTGATGAGGAGGAGCTCCAAGAAGGTTGTCATGAGAAATATGATATCTTGGTCCTTGATAAATAAGAAGATAAATTAGAATGGTATGGTTTTAACATTGAGGAAGGAGAAGACATTGAGCAGATGGAACAAGCAAGTGATTCTTTTTGGATGAACTTGAAGATTATTATGTTAGTTACAACATTAGACTAGCATCCATTCCTCAAGAGAGAAATGAAGAAGCTAGGGACTAGTTTTTAAATCTTATTAAAGAAATATAGAATCATGAAGTTTTTCAAGAAGCATACCAAGAAGGCCATGAGCCAAATAAGTCTACCAAAGATGAAATTATAATTATAGATCCATTGAAAAGCTACACTAGCATGAAGGATTAACATAAGACATGTATCAAAGATAAATAGGAATACATATATGTTTGATATATGTTTTAATATGATCCAATTGGATACTTTCCAACTAAGGTGTCAATAAATATGTATGAGTCATGAAGCTTCTACTTCAACAAAACACTTATTTGGCACCATGAGGTTTCTTTTCATGGAAGAAACCTAAGAAATTTACCCTTTGATCTAGTGGAGGTATGCTCATTGATAGTACTACATTGTAGTTTGTTTTTTGCTTTCCTTAAGTGATTTAAGCACATGTGTGTTTTTCTTGTTGTTTGTTTACTTTGGTGTGTCCTTTACTTTGAGTGGTAGAGGTAGCCATTAGTGTCTTGTCTTGATCAAAGGTGTGTGGTCAATGGTCAAAGGTTTTATTTTTTTACTCGGTCCTTTATGACTCTTAATCCCAATAGAATAATAAAGATACTAGTCTAGTTAGTATATCAAGCATACTACCCCTATGAGTCACTAATTTGTTGACCAATTTTGACTTTTTAGGCAAATTGGGTCACCCCTAGTAAAAAATTGATTTTTAGGCCTATATGGGGGTATAATTTATTTTAATGAGGTTTTTTATAGGTGAATTATTGTTAACTAATGTTGTATTATCTTTGGTCAATTATTTTTAATGTTCTTATATCATTTTCAGGTCATTTGAGGGGTTAAAAAGGTAAATTTAATTCTTTGTATAGGTTTATTAGGAAATTTTCAAATGTAAAAGAGTTATGTCATGTGGCATGTGTCCTAGGATTTCTATATTAACTATCACTAAATAAAAAATTTAGGTTCATCAAAAGAAAAGTTAGTTTTCTTAAAGAAATGAAAGACTTTAGCACTTATATGACCTCCTTGGGAAGTGTGCCACTTGGAAAACATGTAAATTTGCATATTAAGCTCCCAAAAACAAATTTAAATGTTTTATTTTATTTATATGTTCCATTTTTGGCCCAAAACCATTCTTCTACATTTTTGCCTTTCTTGGTAGATTGAAGTGACACTCATGTTTTTGCTTGGTATGGTTAGTAAAAAGGGTTTTAGGAAGAATTATTTTGGGATGTTGTTTTAAACTATGAGACCTTAATTTTAATATATAATTTTTTCATATTTGTAAAGTGTACTTTATGACCCATCATTAACAAGTTGAGCCTCCAAATCTGCTTGTAAATATCTGAACGCTACAGGTTTTGCTTCATTTCAGGTAAGTGTATATAAACTAGTTACTAAGATTATTTACATACGATGTTTGATATGCTACCTTATGATTCCCATGATTTTTTTCAACTTTAAATGTGTTTGAATGGTCCAATGATCTCAATTTGTAGGAGGATACACCATTTAGTGTTATGGGTAGTTTTCACCTTTTTAGGAGTTTTCATGATTTATAATTAGTTTCATAGGGTTGTGATGATGCCATTAAGGTGATTTAAATATCATATTTATATAATATTCAAATTTCATCAATTTATATAGGTATTTACATGGTTTTCAATCATAATTCTCACATTCCTCAAATCTACTTACACATGCAGGTATGTACTTACATGTGTTTGCAAGAGTGGACCAAGTTGGAGGAAGGGTTTTTATAGTGTCTTTAAATATATTAATGATGTTAACACTAATTTTAAAGTTTTAGGAAAGGATTTAAGTTTATCATTAAGACTAAGTTACTCACATTTTCCACTTACTCACAATGCCTACTTACAGTCAAAATCTCCACCTCTAGGTGGCCTTAATAAGGAGCTTGAAGGTCATTATGAAATTTTTTACCATGAGGTGTAGCCTTATTACAGTATATAAATGTTGAGGATGCCATGAATTTTTTTTTTAAAGATATATATTGATATTTTGAGGTGAAGGAACCTTATAAGGTTGGAATGACTGTTTTCAGGCCTTTAGGCCCCAAAATGAACAAATAAAGGGCTCAGGGTATTTTGTAGGCACCCCATTGCAATGTTAAATTATCCTCTCTACCTCAAAAGTAATTAACCTTGTAGAAATTACATAATTTAATGACATTAAAAAATATTTGGGATATATTTCTAATGGAATTTGGTTTTTAAAATACCTCAAAGTGCCTTCAAACACACTAACTTCAATCAATGGTGTCTACAATTTGAGAGTTTGAATGACCTTTTGATATCCTAAGAGGAAATAAAGAACCATATAATGGATAAGGTAGTTTCATAGATATAATGATAACAATAATGGAATGTATACCATCAGTTTGAGTTGATACATAATTCATGAGTGTTCCCAGGTGTCCTCTGTATGGAAAGTGTCCACCTATAGCAAATAGGGCAAATAATGGTGAGAACTTGGTGCATTAGTAGTGTTTTCGGCCCATATAATGGTGAATTAATATATGATAGAGAGTAATTGAATATAAATATTCAATATTTATATTCAAAAAAATGAATAATCTCAATGATGTTTCATAAGCATATATAACAATCAAGAGATAGGGGTGTATGAGTCATAATATAGGAGAGCCTAGTTTGATGTTTCCAAAATGCATTTGAGGAACACAAGAAAGGTTAAAATAATGAGATAGATTGAAAAAAAAATCATGAATATCATAATATATTTAATTATATATAAATGATGTTCACAATCATATACACCTCCTTAGAATCCAATAAGCATATATAAGCAGTGTTTGACTATGTGTTGGCAGTGATCGATATAGGGTACCTAGGTAATGGTCTAGACTACCCAAGGTGAAAAAATGGGCCCAAATATTTTTGAAATGGTTAAAAAATCTCAATAATATTCTTTAACTAGTTATATCATCCTAAATCATACAAGTATACACCTAAAGGGGTCAACAAGCATGCGTCTTAGTTAACAGGGGTCAATCCAAATAGGGTTTCTCATTCCCAGGTAGAAAGGAGTCGTTGTAAGCTACAATATGAGTTTTTTAGTAATAAATTGAATTATTATGGTCATAATAACATTTATAGAATTTTAAAACACTATATAATTATTACCTAGGGTTCATCAACATCTATAAAAGTCATTGTTAGGGAGAAAACACAAAACATAGTCAGATATATGACTAGTGTTGAAGGCTTTAGAAACATAAAAAGGAAGATTGAAATATGTAATTGAGGATGGATCCACCTATATAAGTACCATGTAATTTTATAACCTTTTTATCATGGAATAAAATAGATAAATAATAAAATGAAGTACTCAAAGCAAGTAAAACACAGTCTACTCTTGGAACCCTGCACTTTCTTACTTCTTTAGAAGTCTATTTGGAATTTGGAAGGATATAAGGTCATATGACATAATTAAGATCTCAATTTTTTTTAAAATAATCCCTACCAATTTTAAATACCTCTCAAATATCTAGTTTTTCTTAAATAATATGGTAAGTTCCCCTATATTATCTCAGATAGGGAGCACTTCCCCCTTGCATAAACCCTACAGATTTAGGAGAAAATGATAAAAACGTGAACCAAATGTCAAATAAACCTTAAAAGAGGATTTTTTAAGTTTAAAAATACATATAAATACATGGTAAAATAAAAATTATAGGTTTAAACACAATAGGACAATCTAACACACCAAGGTTATAGACATGCCTATTAGGTAAAGTGCAATCCTAAGGCCCAAATAAGAAAGCATTGTCATTTATAATTTGAAGTAAGATTTATAAGATATTATAACGTGTGTATGGGGTGGAATTTTTTTTTAAAAATCTATCATGTGGCAAATAAAACTATCAAAGGTCATTTTGAGCCTTGAAGTTGTTGTCAGACCTAAAGGCTTTGAGGAAACCTAGAGTCATTAGGGGTCCACCATCACTTTTAGATTTTGGTGAGTATTCCAAACTATTGAGACTTTTTTGGGAGGTAAAAATATAGTTTTATATTCTTAAATAATGTAGTTAAGGCATAAAATAGACCATTTTTTGCCTAAACATACAGATAGGCTTACTAGACATGACTAGGCCTTAGAGGCAAATGGGAATTCAGCTGCATTTGCAACTTATAATGAGGATTTAAAACTATTATATCATGTTTTTTATGTTAAAATAAAGTTTCTAATGCCTTTGGAGTTCATGGAAAATGTTAGAGAAGCCATTTTAAGCTTAGAAACCTATTCAGGCTTGTGAAATTAAGGGAACAAGCTCGATAAGCCATCTTTTGAAGCTCATATCTTTCATGAGTATCTGCATGGGAGTGAAAGGAGTTATGGGATGTTAGTATGGTTCTTAAAGGTAAAATATGGGAAATAGTTTTGGATGTTGGACGTCCAAACTTTATGAACTAACCTCAAGACTCAAAACAACCCTAAAACCCTAATAAACCCTTACCTAAGACTAGTTTGGATAAATAGAGTTTCATATATAATATAATGAGCTAGTTTATCCAAGATGGTGATTTAAAATTGTATAATAATCAATCAGGCTACTCCCCATGGTTTTTTATTGTATAGACTTGTACAAATGGGAGCATGAATAGGGTTTTTTCTCTTTATTTTCTATATTATGTAGGCTACAAGAGGATTTAAGAGATGAAAAAAACTTTGGGTGAAATATTAGTAGTTTATATAACCTCCCATATTAATTTAATTCCATGAAAAAACTTTTAAGTTCCCCAACTAGGTGTTTCAACTTAGCCAATCAAATTTGGGATATTATACAAGGTAGTGAAGAAGATGGAAAACTTCAAATGCGATGAATTTAAGATGTCCTTGATGATTCCAAGGCCATGGAGGGCCTTTAAAATTTTAATTCACTCCATCCCATGAATTTTCATGGATATTTAAAGGTATTTTGGAGGCCAAGTGTGAAAGGTGCATGAAGGGGTAGTTTTTTTAGACAATAGATGATGGCTCACTTTTTGATGTTTATAGAGGATCACACATGTAAATAATTATTGGAAAGTAATGTATGAGATTATCCCCTTATATTCCAATAATTTATATTTATCTTCATTAGTTATAATCCATTTAAATATATCTAATCATGAACGTAATTTTTCAATGCAAAAGGTGGAGTTTTGTGCCATTTTGCATAACTTTGATGACTTAAATTGATAGTTGTACATCATAACCTTGCATGTTTCTACAAATTCATTATTCTCATGAATTTATAACTTATTTTATCAGCTTGAAAAGTGTTCATGTGACCCTTTTACTTCTCTTCTTATGTCATTCTCTCAAACTTTATATGAGTTATCCATTTTAGCATTATATGGATGCTCCACCTAAGTATGATAAAGACCTAATTATTTGTATACATCTTGATATATAAAATGAAATTTTTTTACCTATCCCATGACTTTACTTATTTTGTGTACTTGAAGGTTATATTTTTCTTAAGTAACACTATTATTTCCTTGGTATGTTGACTCATTCTTGTAACTTGTTTGCAGCTACAAAAATTCTTCTTGCAGGGCATGTGAAGTGCTATTAGGATAAATCAAGGATTAAGTGAGTTTGTGTCTTCATAAATGCCATTAAATTACTATTTTATATTCATACTATCCTATATGTTCCTCTTCACCTCACAATATAACATTGATGTGAGAAGCTATAGATTGGGAAAGTGTATGTTTAGTTTGTTGCTTGATCTCAAGTGTAATATGCATATGGTTAGATGTCATTAGTAAATTTTGTGTATCAAATCCATTAGTTTATATTTTATTTTAGTTTCTTATCCTTTCCCCTCCTAAATTTTAGTTATAGTTTGATCTATAGTGGTACATCAAGGCATATTTCCTTATTTAGAGACTCAACTCATTCCTTAGGCTGCTCGCAAGCCTAGAGGTGATTCCATTGTGACACAGGGATGATGAGAGCCTTGAAATATCATCAAAGGGTTAATATAAAAATGATAATAGGTTTCTTTTTTTCCTCTTGATGGCTATTAATTATGACTTCAAATAGATATTAATCATCTCACCCAATGGGGGAGTGAGTCTCTTCTCTACCATGGAGTGAACATAGGGCACCCAAGATTTATCAATGTGTGTGGTAAAGGGGGATCCAGATAACCTATTTAATAAGGTCACAATTATCCTAATCGCTTCCTTGAATTAAATAATTAAGATCTTCCTTGTGGGATCCTAGATTACTTGGTTCTTGGTAAGCAGCCATGAGGCAAGGATTGTATTTAAGTTATGCTTTCTAGTCCACTCTCTAATGGTGGGCAAGTATATCTATGGATTACATAGTTTATATTAGCTTTAAAAATCAAGGGGAAATATATGATATTTTTATAAAATTATGCTCATGCACTATCGAATCTTGCTCAATTTTAAAATCCTTAAAAATAAGAACAAGGACATCGATGTAGTGTAATACCTTAGCCTTAGCAATAACATTATGAAGGATGGTAATTTAGATGGAAACCAAGTCATTGTAACTCTAAATACTCATAATATTATTTTTTTCCTCTGTGGTGATGGTTTGCATATCCTTAATAGTGTAGAAGAGTTTAAACTAGTTCTTATTCCTAATTTCTAAAGCTGCAACAACCAAGTCTGTATCCTTAAAAGACTCTTCCTTCATTGTCTAAAGTCATGTATAACTCTGTCTCATCCCTTTGTGATTTCCTTTGAGCTACCATGGTTGTGAGATTTGATACTGCTTACTAATGGATTGCAAGTAGCCTTTGAGTCAATTTGTTCTTACTTAGTTTTTAATGAAACTCTTCTAGGCTTAACTATTATTAATCTGAGTTTATGTTAGGGCTTGTTATGAAGGTTAGGGATTTTTTGAAGCTTTAATGGTGATGGAAATTTATACATAGGCTCATTCATGTCTTAAATTGGATTGAGACCTATGTGTTTATACCTTCGCCTTTTTGAGCATACAAAATCTTTAATTTCTTCATTTTAACCTTATGTACTGCCTACATGTCATCTATTTGGTAATTTTCATAGAATTTTTCATAAATTACCTAAAGGAACTAGTTGTTGTATTTTAAAACCCATCTTTTCCTTCACACTATTGGATCCTTAATCAAGGATCAATGAAGACTATTGATCATGATCCTAGGGCTTTATCACCATTGGTTATTTTATATCAATCCCCATGGTTATACCACTTAGTGACTTTATGAGATTTTTAGGCTATGTATTATGTGTAGTGAATGTGATCTTAACATGTGTCAATATTATGGGCATGTATGTTCTTGTTGAGTAGTCTCTATTAGTAGCACTCCATCTGATCAACTCTCATGATGAAGTGAGAGCTATTGATCCTACAAAGAGTATGAGTTTTAATTAGCATTCATATATAGAAAGGGACTTAGGATAAATACTTTATGATAAGGTTTATTTCATGTTAATAAACATGTCATAAACTTTAGGCTAAAATATTTTAAGCAAAGTTTTAAGAACACATATAAAGGGACTTAGGCTAAATATTTATTTTAAGGTATATTTCATGTTGATGAACACGATGTAAACTTTAGGTTAAAATATTTAAGATAAGTCTTATAATGTACCTAAATTGGGGATAAAATGGTAAATGATCTTAATGTAGGGTTTTAACCTAGGTTTTACAGTGTTGATAAACATGATGAGACTTTAGGTGAGAACTTTGTAAGGTAATTTGTAGCATAGGGAGTGCCTAAAATAAGACCTAATATAAGACTATAGCCCAAGTTTTATTGAATTTAAATAAACACAATTGGAACCTTAGGAAATAAACTTATACTAAGGCTATTTTTTCAAATATTTAGATCACAAGAGTATTTTATTATTCAAATTTCAAAGGTCCTAAGTATTTGATTATTTTCCAAGCAGTCCCTTGATTTTCAACATGAGAAATAGACTTTAGGCATGTTTACAAATCATATTCATGTGACTAAGTAATATATTTTGTGAGATTAAATTTTATGGCCTCATGAGCATCAAATGATGATTGTGAGAACATCAATTTTAAGTTTGTGAATTATTGGGTTTGATGAGCTTAAAGTTGACCTCATAGACATCAAATGATGACCTTATGGACATTAAATGATTGTAGTGATAATGTCAGTTTTAATCTCATGAAGTCATTTAGTCCACCAATCTTTGATTTAATATGCTCCATCTGATTATTTGGTCTTTACTAAGTGTGGACTATTGATTAGGATCCAAGCAGAAGCATGGCATTGGTTACTAAAATCGTAAAGGAGACCATGCAAACGTGGGATCCTACCATAAAAATTATAATAAGACAAAAGCCTAAGTTTAAAATTCATAATAAAATAGGTCCTTTCAAATATTACAGTGGTAACCTAAGGTTTTATCCTAAGATTCCATTGTATTAAAAAATAAAATGAACCTGAGGATAAAAACTTAGGTTAAGTCCTATTTTAATGCATGGGGCCCCATTTTATATTCATCTAAAACATGGGAGTGTCATGTGGTGAATATGCATTCATTCTTACCTTTTTAATTTTTAGTGCCATGTTCACTCCATTGGATCTACTCTATGCGAATAACTGTGAACCATCAATCTTGATCTAGATACTAACATTTGATGGGCTTAAGCTTGTACAGTAAATTGGGATATATTTAACTTGAGGATGATCTCACACTATTTGATCATCAATCCCACTTAAAAATGGACTTTTTATCCTAATCTTGGTGATCTTATAGGATTGGTCTGATGGGTCAGGGCTTCTAACTTCATTAAGCCACTTACGCTTCATTAGATATTTCTTCATGATGAAGTGAGAGCGATTAAATATACAAAGAAGTACAGTTCTTAATTTAGGACTAGGTTCAATATAGGAACTTAGGATAAAGTTTTAAGACTTAGATCTTGTTTGTGTTAATAAACATGAATGGGGCCTTAGGATTAAGACTTTAGACTAAGTGTATAACAAAGCAAATAAGGATAGGAAAATAAAAGATCATGTGAACATATACGTTAGACTTGATTAAAACATAGGGAATAAAAGGGGGATAACATAAAGAGACCAATCATTATTTGAATTCAAACCAAAATTCTAAGTTATGGTTTTCTAAAGTAGGGTTTCAACACATGAATTTGACTATGAGATTTTTTAGATCAAAGGCTAGTAAAACCTTGAATAAGGATAATTGTGAACATCCCCAACATGATCCATTGATAAAAATCCATGAAAACTACAAATTTAATATGTAAAAGTAAATTTTTAGAAACATTTGGAAAGGTTAAAGAAAAACCCTAAATGAATGGGCTAATTTCATCAGACCTAGATGATTTTCAATTTCTAATAAAGTGCAAAATATCAACCTTTTAGTGTTAAGGTTCAACTTAATCACAAGGGTCCCTATTTTTCCAAAATAGGGGTATGTTGACCTCAAAAAATGGTGACTTATAAGGGAAAACATATAAATATGTTAGAACTTAGAAATTTTAGTTTAGAAAAATAACTAGGTCATTTATTCTATTTGATCAATGTTATTATCAAGATCAATTCATGGTTGAAATAAACCTTACACATGTAGAATTAAAATAAAAAATCAAGACATAGCCGTGTTGTGTGCATGATTTTATTCCACTTACTATTTTCCATGGGATTCAAGGGACAACTTCTATGTTTCATGCCTTTAGTCATTAACACTAAATCAGAGCATGTTTAGATATTCATTAAGAACCATGCTTCTAGTTTAGAGAAAGCTTGGGCATTACTTTTCCCCTACACAGGCATCTATATCCTAAATAGAGATGCCTTTAGATCCATTCATAGCCTTGATCCACTACCAACTAGGCATCTATAGCCCTGGTGGAGATTACCAGAATCATCTTTGCTTAAAAGATATTGATTTTACAATAAGTTCTTATTTTTTCTATATTTTTGGATCTTTTAGGCTTTTAGTAAAGGTTGGGAACTAGGGTAGCTAGGTTTAAGGATTTTCTCAAGTGTCTAATCCTCAGATAATTACCTATGTTTTCAACCTTTGTCCTAGGCAAGGATGTTTGTTAAGTTCAAGCATGTATGTATTTTAATAGATTAAGATTTCATTATACATATGTAATTCTTCTTAAAACTAGGTTTAGTTCAAGATAATGTTTAAGGTCTTATGGAATGGTTGATCTATTCATGTGACCTTACTAGTTTTTTCAAATCATAACATTAAGCTCATATTTCTCATCCATTGTCAACATATGCATGAGGTTTATACCAACATTTTTGAACTTTTGGAGTTTCAATCAAACTAAGTAATTTTGAGCTTTAGGCTATCTAAAAGGACTTATTGGAAGTAAGGAACACACCAACATAAGCAAGAACATAATAGAAAGTAACAATGTAAGAAGCAAAAAGTATATACAAATAAGGGATAACAAGAAAATAGCTAAAGGAAACTAACTAGCCTACCTACATTATCTCTAACCATCTTACAGATTTACTCTATGAAGACACTAAGAGGAGCAGTAGAGAATTAATGCTTGAGATATTGCCCATTGGTGGGAGTATGAACTCTGTTGCTTATAAATATTTGAGCTTCTATTCAATGAAAAAAGTATTAGGTTAGCCAAATAGTGGTATAACTTAAGAAGTTTAAATAAAGTATAGTGTGTGTGGATTTCCTTACATGAAATGATTATTGTATTAATTATCCATTGAAAAATTTGTTGATGTATTAAGTCTTGGATTAATTTGAAGGACATGAAGTGTATTATTTTACATATGGGTTCAGTGGCTAACATCAAATACCAATCACAATAAAGGATCTAGCTAAAGATATATTTGAAAGAGAATGTAAATATTTTGCATATAAGGTAATGTATTTTTTTAAAATAATGATCCATCCAGGTTTTCAAGGATTATGGTTACTACATTTAAATATTTTTTCCATGATTTCTTGGAATTATATTTAGATGATTGAATTATTTTTTATTTATTCAAGGACATATTATTTAAGCTATGGCTAATGTTGGAATGGTGTCAAACTCTATGCATTGCACTAAACCTGAATTGGTTCTTATTATTCACACTTTTTGGTTTCCTATTGGGTCATATAGTATGCATTGATGGTATTTTTAATTACCAATCCAAATTGATATTTATGGTGGGCATGTCATGTCCAACAATTTATACATGTGTG
This sequence comes from Torreya grandis, assembly GCA_037957365.1. NCBI lineage: Eukaryota > Viridiplantae > Streptophyta > Pinopsida > Cupressales > Taxaceae > Torreya > Torreya grandis. The sequence goes on from JARHVA010003570.1 coordinate 891,481, forward strand.
TAATTTTTCTTGGGGCATACATAATACTAAGGAAAATTCATGAAATATTTCATAGGTATATATACCTCTATGTAAAATATTACATAAAGATACCAAGATTCAATGGAATAATGAGTAACAAATGAAATTTGTGGAGGTAAAGTAAAGGCTCATAACATTTACCATTTTAGTCTTTCCAGGCTGAAGAAAACCATTCTATGTTCATGTAGATTCCTTAAGAACTATGGTAAGAGATGTTCTCTCATAAATATAAGATGCATGATTGGACCATACCTTTGACATCACAATTTAAAAACTTTTATTTGTAGAGAGGAAATATAAAATTACTAAATAGGAAGCTTTTCTAATGGTGTTCACACTCAATAATTTTAGACACTACCCTATAGTAATTTTTTTTATTTTTACTGATCACTAGGATCTGTAATGCCTAATAAATAATTCCATGTTAGGAGGAATAATATCTCACTAGTTTATATTGTTTCAATATTTCAACTAGAAATAAATGTTAATCTTATGAGGGAAAATGTGGGTCTAAACCACTTAAGTCGAATATATAATGGATGAGAGTTTGAGTAACTCCAAGGTGAATCATTAGATGCCCATTTGTTTCAAATATCTATTTTCCAAAAAGCATGGAATACATTGATAATTTACTAAAATAAGTTGATCACAAGATCCATTCCATAAAACATCATAATGAATTTATATAAAGTTTTTGCTAAAGATGATAAATTTTACATAGTTATTTTGAAGCATTAGGAACCACTGCTTCTTAAATATGCAATTCATAAAATTTTATGGTGATTTTTAATAGGAGAATCAACTGGAAGGAATTTTTTAAAATTGGCCTATGCTGGCCTACATGTTACAACATGCAAAATGAATAACAAAACACCATGACATCTACTAAAACATGGGAAGGCCTAACTAGAGAGAAGGAATGCTAATAAATACTTTGCTAGTTTAGAAACCATTTAAAGAATGGGGAATTAGAATTTTATGACTAATCAATCCTCCTATGAAGTGTAGTCATGAAAGGTACATTGATATTGTAATTGAATAACTCACTAAATGCATGGAATTTATTACAACACCAAGATGCAACACTAGAGATGATATCAAATTTTTATATGAAAATTTTATAATCATATTTGATGTAATTTCAATTTAGTTAGTGAAAAATCATGCATTTACTAAAAGAACCATAAAAACTCTAATATATAAGTATATGATATTTCAAGACAAAAGGATAATATATCATCTCAAGCTAATGGGTAGGTTGAGTCATCAAAGAAATTAATTGTAAATATGCTCACAAGGATATGAAATGTGAATAGGGATGATTGAGAGGATCACATTACTACAATACTATGGTTATATATAATAAATTACAAGTGTGCAATATGTTTTAATCTATTTTATCTAGTTTACAGATTATAAGTAGTCATGCCAATAGAGTACACATTTTTTAGCTACGAATTTTAATTAAAATGAGAATAAAAGATTCATATTCTTTTTAGGCATGATTTATGTATTTAATAAGGATGAAATAAAATAGGCCAAGAGCATAATGGATATATAAATTTAGCAATAAAAGTTGGAAAACATAGCTTGATCATAATTTGCGATGTAAAGAATTTTCTTTAGAAGAAGCAATATTAATATATTGTAGCATATTTAGATAATTTATAGTTAGGTTTTGAATTTGATGTAAGGGATATTAGATCAGTAGTTTTTTATCTCAAAAACAAATAATTATTTTACAAAATATTCAGGTAATAATTGTACTAAGACATGTAAATGGTTCTAGTATTAATCATTACCATTAATAATCTCTATCAAATATCAAAAAAATATGAGAGATTATTCTAAGAATCATCATGTTGTTAAGGATTTTTGGTTTAATGTTTTTTAACCCTAAAATGAAATATGTGTATTTTAATTTATACCATAGGGTTAAGAATACATAAATAAAATGGCACAATTTTGATAATTAGATCTATTATAGGTCAATTAAATTTTAAATCTTAATGGAAGCATACACTAAATTTATTATGTTTAGATTGTCTATATATGGAAATTAAAACTAGGGTAGATATATAAAGGAAAAAGAATAAAATTAATTAACTTGTTATGATGATAATGTTGTTTTAGATCTAGATCAATCTTATTTAGGTAGGAAGACAATTCTAGAATAGATTTTAGATTCTAAATCCCATGCCTCTAACTATCTGGATAATTTCTTCAACAATAGATAGTTACATCAAAACTACTATAGAATTCTAATGATAGTATCATATAATAAATATCTAGTGAAATAGGATGTGACCACCTAGGTTATTATAGGCTTAGGTTCACCTTCACTTTAGTGCATTCAGATATAGGTCATGGATAGTCACTTATTGTGAAATGGAAAAATCTTAGCTTTCCATCTTCAATGTGACATAAGGGGGAAATGGTTTAGTGGGCACATGGTGTTGAGCTAACCATATTATCAAAAGTAACTACCTACATAGCCAATACTATAGAAGAGAGACTCAGACTCACCTAGTTCTTCCCTACATGTTGGATTATGTGTGAATCATGCAATGTGTGTATATCAAGTATAATAATGATGTAACTTGTAACTTGTTAAATTGAGCTCTTGGGTTGATCCTTTAGTACTTTAGACCTGTATATGTGTTTTACCTATGATTAGTATGGAAATAAGGAATATTTAACAATTAAATTATTTATAGAGTGGTCTTATATATGTACCTTAGCCTCTTTGGTCTTTTCTAGGTGATAAATGAATAAGTTTTGATATTATATTTATATCAATACATTTGGAGTATTAACTCACATTAAAGAACTTGGGTTGACCATTTGAGTATTTTTAACCTATAAATTAGATGAATTTAGGGAACTAAAAACTTATATTAGGGATTGCATAGTAACATAAATGTTACTATCTATCTTAGATATTAGTGCTCAAGGAGTATAAAAATAGTTACAAGCTCAGATCTTGTAGACATGTAAGATAAGTACATTTTAACATTGTAGGCAACATAGAATTTCAATGTCATCAATATAGTTCTAGTCATGCTAGGAGATAGGACAAGGGTCATAAGATAAAACTAATGAAAGGCTTACAAAACCAAGGAGAGTGTATAAATAAGAGGAAAAACCAAGGTATGAATTCTCCACGTGTATAATTTGAGGTGATACATATCAAAAAATATCATCTAAATTTCCCCCTTTTAATCTAGTAATGAAATTGATAGCTTAAAGGAAAGGAATAAGTATATGGGTGTGTATGCACACCTTGTTTTTACTTGAGTTTAAATTTAGTGATTTTCTAGTGACTGACCTATAACCAAGAGCATGTTATAGAATAAATTAGTGGATATAATCTAGGTTAAAATTACATGAAATAGAACACAATTTAAATAGTAAGGTTATGGAGTACACCAATGTGTCAATGTACCTACCTTACCTATTATCAAGTTGTTTTATAAAATATGTATCATTCTAAGGCTATAAAAATTAGATTACGATAAATATAGACAAATTTTTTAAGTGAATATATACAAGGAGATAAAAAGATATATTTTTAGGCACATGACCCAAAAATTAGAGAAAATGTTAGTTTCCACATAAAATTTGAGATTAGGTCAACCATGTAACCCAATGATACTTATAACTTGTTGAGGTTGGATGATAAACTCCACCCTAAAAAACTTATAAATATTTAGTTATTTGATCACATCAACCCTACCAAAATATGAAACAACTATTATAGTATGTTGGATCAATATGGTCCATACAATTTTATGGGCTGTTAGTATATGTAATGGTTTTGGTATATGAAAATGATTCACATTTTAAAATATTAGGCATATGTTGCATATAATATACACCTTAAATATGTCTCATACTTAAACTTTGTATAAAAAATTGTATCAATGTATAGAATTATACCATAAATTTGAATCTAAACCATATAAATTTGTGCTTTTGAAAATTCAAATAACTTTGCAAGTGTGGATGACATGCTTCAAAAACATTCCTCCAATATATATGAAGAAATAGGAAAACTAATATAAGTACCAATGCGAGTACATGTTTCAAAAACATTACCCCACTATAAATTGGGAATGTTAAATATTTAATAGATTTAGATAAAATGCTTCCAGAGTATGCTCTCCATTAAATTTGTTAAAAAATATAAGTACCATATGATAAATGAGTGTAGAAAAAATTATTCCAAAGCATGCCCCCACTAAATTTGAGAATTATGATAAGTGTGTAGAACATGCTTCCCAAGCATTCACACACTAATATTCCCCACCCTTTAAGGTGAGGAGAAAATAGGAGCTGTGAGTTACCTCACCTCGAAAGGGTAATATAGCTATAAAATCTATGAATATAACCATGTAGTATATAAAATGAACATATCTATTTAAATGTATCATTGAGGTGAATATAACTGATGTGATCAAATGTATGCCTAATACATATTATAAAAATCATGAAAACATATAGATAGTAACAATACAAGATCAATAAACAAAAAATTACACCCACAAGAACACTCAAAACCCAGTCAATAAGAAATGGTCCAAAGAGACCAAAAATAAGGGGCATGTTAAAATGCTACACAATCAAAGGGACATGACTTAGTCAAATGACCATGAAATAAATAATGACATATTCAAATGTTTATACCATAAATAATGAAATGATTTAAATGTCAAATGAAGCATATATAGGCTTGGGGGATACAAACAAAGGATCATATTCAGGTTCTTGAACAAAAAAGGCAAGACATAGAATGAGTAGAGGGAAATCCTAATAAATAAAATAAGAGTGTATCATGCATCTATGTATAAGTGTGACACATATGTGTATATAGGAGTAACAGAGTATGTGGTCGATTAATATGGAAATAACATATGGATTTTTAGGAGATAATATAATAGATAAGTATGAATAGTGTTTTAGGGTTTTTATTTTTATTTTTTATAATTTAAAATAGAAAAATCATCCTATGATGCCATCTAACTAATGGTCATTGATATCTCCCCACTATAAATCTAGTTTAATACCCCATGTATATAGCCAAGAAGCATATATAGGTGCAATATTTGTGACTATGGTATCAAAGGTGCTCTACATATATAAAATAGGAATCTATAGTCATGAAGAAATAGTATGAGTAATCAGAGAAGGGATTTTTAGAACCTATAATTGAGTGTTTGTTTTTTACTTTAGAATAGTAGTAATAGGAACATGTTTAGGTAATCTATATATTTTAACATAGTTTGTAGGAGATTATTTTGATTCCATGTAATCCACTCTATTTATATGATGTAATGGTCTCTCAATTACTAGACATATATTAAAAGTGATAGCCTATTGGCTACCGTTTTGTGGTGGATTAGAATTAGTAGGTTTTATAGTTAGTTTTCTAGGTATAATTTTTTACTATTCAAGAGGATGCTCATATGGAATTACATAAACTATAATTACCTAATGGAATGATTTTATTTAACACACCCATGCACTATATAAGTTATTTCTTGAAGATTATGTATCCAAGGTCTTCCTAGTAACATATCAAAGATGCCTATGGAATGGATAACTAAAAAGATAGTAACCATATGTATAGGTCCAAATTGTAAATGCAAGTCAATTTATCTAAGAACCTTATAGGAGGTCCCATCAAATTCTCTAATTGATTTGGTAAAGGGATGTAAATCATGATGAGTATAACCCAAGCATTAGTAATGTCATGGTGCAAACATTTTCACTCGCACCATTATCAATCATAACACTATGTATGGAATATTTATCAAGGTATGTTATAATTAATATGGAATGAAGATATAAGTCATAATATTTAATTTCACTATCATCAAAGGAAATAGAAGGTGTTAGAACCATAGGAGGTATATATCACATCTAATTACCAATAATCTAATCTAGTGGGTGTCTATAATGTGATGGAGTAGGATGTACATTATAATCCATTTAAATTTTTGGTTCATTTTTAGAATGGTCTTGAAAAGGATTGTTAAATATTTTATATTTATGGTGATCACTAGGTTGTGAACCTAATCATTTTGAATGATCCTCTAATGAAATATTTTGGTCATCGATAAGATCTTTAAGGTAAATAATCTACTCATTAAATTTTATAATCCTTGATGATAATTGTAATAAGTATTCACATCATATATTTTAGGTATAGGTTGATTATATCAAACTAAATAGGATGAGGGAGAGATATAAGTTGGTACTCTAGTAATTATGGGAGTGATGAAACTAGGGACTTGGGTAAACACATGAATTATCTTCTTGGGATATTAGATAAGACAAGCTAAATAGGTTATTGTGTGATTATGTTAAAATTAGTGGTTATTTAATATTAAGGCTCAATAGGTTTTATCTTATAACATTATTTAATTATAAATTTGGTGTTAGATGTAGATGGAACTGATGTGTTTTATACATACTTGAGCTTATTCAATGATATAAGATTCATTTCATTATCCCATACAACATGAAATAAGTCATCAAAAGATTAAAACTTATTAAATATAATAGACTCATGTAAAGGAGCATGCAAACTTTTATTTAATTTAAATTGTAACTCTTTATCTACCATAGGATTGGTCATTTTGTCTAGCATTGTATTATATCTCAAAACATATTCATTGATAGGTTCATTAGTTCCTTGTTTGGTTTTGGAAAATTTATCATAAGAAACCTTTTCAAAAATTATAATATAAAAATGTGATAAGAAATGGTCTGGAAGAGGTTTGAATTATTTTATGGATTAGAGAGGTAGATCATACAACCACAGCAAAGCATAGTCTTTGAGACATGGGAATAATTTGGTCAAAATCATATCATTGGAAGCATAGTTAAGGTATGCCAAATATAAGGTTCAATATCACCCTTACCATCATAAAATGTGAACTTAGGTGAAAAATATCTAGTTGGAAAAGGGTGCAAGGATATTTCAAGTGAAAGAGGGTTACGCAACACATCATGCGAATCCATAGCAAAATGGGATTTTAAAGCATTTTGTTCAATATTTGTAACCTTGTCTTCTAATGTTTTCATAACATGAAGGAATGATTGAACCTCAGGATTAGTGGGAGATAGATTATCAAATTGAGAAGTCACCAAAGGGGATTAAAACAAGTTTTGAGTAGTAATAGTTATTCGAGCTAGTAATTGTGTTGAAATAAGTAATTCCATTATAAATGTATCAATAGTATTTTTAGTGAATAAATGTTTCAACACATAATATGTGCCCCGATTATATGTATGTGGGTTTATAAGTGTGGGATAAGTTATGCTAACTTCTAAGGATTCATCATTACTAGGTGAGGAATCCTTTGTTTTTTCTTATTCACTTATTTCATATCTTCTAACATATAAAAAAGCATATATTAAGCACTTATTATTATTGAGATGAGGAACCAATGCTTATTTATATTCCATTTAGAATCAGGTTTTTTCACTAAAATTTTCCATTACTTAATTAAAGGGGGAAAAAATAAAAAAAAGTACAATACTAAAAAATTAGTAGCCAAAAAATTGGAAAACCCTAGTAGACCTAGGTTTTGATGTTCATAGATCAAGTTTACAAAATTTTTTTTACCATAAACTGAAATATGTGTTTTTTTCACTTTACACCATAGGGTTAATAATATAAAAATTAAATGTAATACAGATGATAATAATATATATATCATATCAATTAAATGCTAAAATGGAGATGTAAGCATATATTAAATTTATTATGTTGAAATAGTCTAAATATGGAAAGTACAACTATGATAGATATAGAAATGAAAAGGAATATAATTAATTAGCTTGTTATTATGATAATTTAGTTTTGGATATAAAATAAGATGAAATTAGGTGGGGAAATGGTTCTATAACCATTTTAAAAATTTGGATTTAGTAGCTCTAGATATATGGACATTTGTGTTAGCCATAGATGGTTGCATCAACATTAGTATCTAAGTTTGATTATAGTGTCCTATATAGAATATCTAGTGAAATATGATGCAACCACATGGATGATTCTAGGTTTGTATTCATCTTCACTTTGGTGCATTCATATTTGGGTCATGGATAGTTTCTCCTTATGAAATGGCAAAAACTTATCTTTCTATATTCAATGTGACCTTTGGGAAAAATGGGTTAGTGATCACATGATGTCAAGATGACCCCAACAAACCCACTATGAAAGGTCACTTCCTACATATTCAATACTTTAGCATAAGGCCTCATACTAATATAGTTTTTCCCTATGTGTTGGATTATGTGTGGATCATGTAATCTATGTAAAACAAGTACAATAGTGAACTAGCTTGTAACTTGGTAAATCAGGATCTTGAGCTACCCATTCAATAATTTATACTTGTATATGTTTTTTATCTATTAATGGTATGTAAATAATAAATATTTGATTAGTCTAATACTTGATAGAGTGTTTTTTCATAAATTCATTGTCCTCTTTCATTTTTATAAGTGAGGAATGAATGAGGGTTTATCTTGTATTTATATCAATCCCTTTGGTATAATAACTCACAATAAATCACATAGGCTAACCATTGGAATATGTTTCATTTGAGAATTAGATGACTTTATGTCATTAAACACTTACATTAAGGAAAGATAATAACATTGATGTTATGATATGTCCCAAGAATTCTTGTCTAAGGAGTAGCAAAATAGGTATAGGCTCAAAACTTGTAGAGGTGTAATATAAGTACATTTTTAGAATTTTGGTCAAGATAGAATGTATGTGTCATCAATATAGTATTGGTTAGACTGAGATATGGGCCAAGGGTCATAATATATAGTAGATGTGGGTATTTATGAATCAAGGAGAATTTATAACTAAGAGGAGAAACCAAGGTCTATGTTTTTCAAGTATACAAGATTGAGGTGCTACATAATCACAAAAGATCATCTAAAAATGTTTTATTTAATTATTTTGGTTTGTGTATATGTACAATGCAATCTCTATATCACAAGGCATCCAAATGAAGGTAAAAAAGTCATTGTCACATAGTGCAATCTGAGGAGGAACACAACACGAAAATAAAAATATAATGCAAATTAAAAATGAAGATCATAAAATAATTATAAGAATGAGGCATTTATAAGCAAGGTACAAAAAATTGATAAAGAACAATCATTCAAAAATTATGTAAAATGGCACACAATGATCTCAACACATTCAAACACATGTGTTAGAGGTGTTCAAGAAGGAAAATTTATCTCACCAAGGGCATAAAAACACAATGGAATTACACACCTTTTTTAACAAGATCCTTTTCTAATTTGTAACTAAATCATTTAATTACATGTATATTATTCTTCATCACTAGTTGAACCAAATACATTATTTTTAAATGACTATAAAAATAATTAAGATTGTTGTTTTTAAATAAGTATAAATAAGAAATAGGGATTGGTATTACACTTTGACAAAGTAGGTACTATGATCCATATCATGTATACTTCATTGACATAATGAAAACCAATTTTTTTACTCTAGAGTAGTGAACAATGGTGTAGACATGTGCCCTAACATTATAATGCCATTTACATGGAATTAATGCATAGTGTAATTTCAAATTTCAAACATTTGGTCAAGTAGATGAGGTTATGGTGAAATTCCTCAGTTGATAAAATTATAGACCCATTAATTTGTCACAATAAATGACTATTTTCATCAATCCAATAACCATAGAATAGTAAATAATACCCCTAACTCATGGTAAATCAATTTTTTAATATAAAACAAACTCCCTTATAATTAATTCAAACATAAGGGAAAAATATATTAGTGAATCAAATGGGATCCATATAAAAAATTTGGAGGATATTTTTGTGCACATCCTCTTGGAATAAATTGCCAAGTGTTTATGGAAGACCACCAAAAGTGTAGGATGGGATACAAAATGGGTCATTGATATTACATATCAAAATATTCTATTGCATGACAATTTCACATGGCAATATTTTTTTGTATTTGATCTCATCATTGACATTAAAAAGGTTTTCATTACAATGTTGAACATGTTATAATACCACTTCTTGGTCGTACTCTATTTTATGGAGTGGTAGTCTCTAGATGGCCCAATCAACTTGGATGTGGATTTACAGCCTACAACTACATGTACCAAAATTGACTAGACAAAAGTAAGCCAATACTCTAAATAATTCAATAGATTATATGTATGGTTGGTGGAATTATATTATCTTGTCCCTTTACACCCTTAGGTAGGCCCATATTACATAAAATATTTAGGGAAATATAGGTTAGTCACTAAGCTTCATAATGGGATCAAAATTAGAATTCATGACCATCTAATGGCACCAATGAATTCTTGTACATATTCATCAATATATTAAATGCACAAGTAAAAGTTATCTAATAAAAATATATGGTATATCACTCTATCCCACCATGGTGAACCATACCTCTAGGGGCACAATAACCATCCAACTAGAAAGTAGCATAACAACCATAATCATAAGTGTAGGCACCACCAAAAATAGAAACAATGCCATCAAGTCTATTACAAGGAAGGAGAAGGCACTAGATCATAAAAAATCACCACAACATCCAATCAGTAATATGCATAGTACTAAATATTGAACTTTTGACAATGATATAACACATATCCTTATAGAATATGATATGATTTAACTGTGAGTCATAAGGGAGGATGTGTATGATTAAATGATTGAAGGCATGGGAACTGAGTCTATGAGGAATAATAATAAAAAAAATAGAAAGTATTAAATACTTATCAAGAGAATCACAATATTAAAAATATCATTTCAGTGAAAATTCAAACACCTTTTACATTTATATTTATTGATATAGTGGTATATAAACAAGAAAACACATATAATATGGATACTATTCTTGAGATACCACCTAAAAAAGGTATTTAGAGCTAAAAACATTAAAATAATAAGAATGAAAACCACATTAACAAAATCTAAGGACCCATACTATGCCAAAACTATCACCAACTATTGTAGAGCATATGTGTTTATTTTACATACCACACCCAATTAAGTTGATTTACATGAGGCTTATGTGCCAGAATAAAAAATAGAAGAGATGATTTAGGTTTACAAGTGATTTAATAAGACCTTGGTCCCTCCATCCATACCAAAATCATGAACACATTGGCACACTATGCTTGAATCTTATTCTTCTTCTTATATTCTACAATCAAAATCATCTCCTAACTCTTAAACTCCAATGTAATAACCATAAGAAACTACATCATAATAAATTGATCACATATCCATAAAAGAAGGAATCACATTACAAGATTAGTCTACTATAGATGATATTCATGGATTATATATAATCTATCACATCCTATTTTTTATTTAATATGAATAACCTATTTGAATTTTGGATTATTATGGGTGATTAGTTGGTTAAATAATATTTGATTAAGCTTAATGACATATGATGATTATCAGACTATTTTTGTTTCTTAATTTGCATGATTAGTTTGCTATGATTTTTTAATACTTTTATATGTTTTACATTATGATAATTTTTAATAGATATACAACATTATTTTATGGATATAATGATGTTCTAGGATAACTACATTCATTGTTATGAGGTGGATGTAGGCCAAATTCTTCCCTCAACTATGACAGAGGGAGAGTATCATTAGAGAGGGTGGTTTATATGGAGACATTGGGGGATGATAGAGAATGAATATGGAAACCCTTACACAAACCACATAATATATCATGTTTCATAATTAATTGTTTGGTATAGATAGTGTAGCATGTTTTGTGTACTTTTCCTTTAGGTGATTATTAATATGCTTTCTCATATGGTATTAACTATTGATGATGATCTTGTTCATTTTTTTGATTAATTTCACTAGTATTTATGATAATACATAGCTTATCCTATATAATTTTATCATTTAGCTAAATGAGTGAATTCATTTAAATTTTACTTATCTTACTACCTTATTAAGTATGGATGTATAGTATAATGATATGATGTTTTAAATAGATTTCATTATTATTATTTGATTTATAATATTTCAATAATAATAATTAATTATTATTATAATATATATGCTAAATCCAAATCATGAAAGATATAAATAACATTATTTTTAATATCTTTGTATTCGATTAACTATTTGACCAAAGGTTTGATATTCATAATATATGTCAAAGAAATGAATATATTGTTTTTAATTATTAAATGATTTTAGGAGATCATTGTTTTTTCTATGTATGTTTATGGATACAATTTTAACATTGAACTATAGTCTTGCAATGCATAATTGAATTACATTGACATATAATAATTATTTGATTTGGTTGATAGTCATTTCATGGAAATACAATAGCTATCGACTAGTTGATAGTCACTACATGGAATAAACATTGGGGTTATGTGAATTTTGGTTTAGTTGGTTGATGATAGGATTGTTTAAGTCAATGCCATGTGAATTTTATAAAGAATATAAAATGATTATTTTGGAATTATATCAATGTTTTTGGATAATTAGGTTATCTAATCATCTTTTGACTTTGAGTTAACTATCATAAAGAAAAAATAATGGAGAGTTGGTTGTGGATACATGGTGGTAGATAGTAGAGTTCTGTTGAGAAATTTTAGCATGACTTTTATCAATTAATTTTTCTTGATGGGAATGGAAGATAAATTAGAGGAAATTAAGTCTATGGGAAGAATTAAAAATAATTAAAAATAAGTTGGGTGGATGATGACACAAGCATACAATAAGTTGAAGAGAAAAAGAGAAGGATTAAAATATTTGGAGCTTAGAAAGATTCGGCTCACTTGGAAGAATATTCAAGTTGGTTTTGTATTTGAATTTATGTGTGTGAGTGTTGGATTAAATTTAAAAACAAATTGCAATGGGTTTTTCATTTATTTGAAATTACTTGAAAAAAATAGGGGGTTGTCTCTGGGGTTCTATGGAAGTTTGGCCTCCACAGAGCCCTACACCAAACCCCATAATACAAAAGGGTAAGGTGTATGGTCATATGTGTTTTTATTATTTGAATTCACCACTATGGAGTATCTATATTTAACCCTCTATCAATTCAAAAATATTGAAAGGTTCACTAGCTGGTTTATTAAGTTGTTACAACATTTGAATAGGATATATACAGTCAATTTGATGAAGCATATAGGTTCTCATGTATTTTAAACATTTGGAGCATGGAATATATTTTAGAGACCCTATGGGGTATAAAAAGTGTTTGAGATATGTATGAAAGTGCAAGGGATCCATCTAGTTTTTCATTGATTTCACCTTCACATTTTAGATCCAGTGGTAGAAAGTACAAGTAGGTAGTTAGATAAAGCTAGATCTTGTACATGTGGATGAGTCAAGAGGAAAGTGGTCGTATGGGTTTGTTCTTCTTGTTCCTTAATTACTATCAACTAAATCTCAGGTCCTCCACTAAAGCATAAATGAAGTTATGCATGTGCAAAATTGGCTCTTCAGTTAGTTTTCACTAAGTTTCCCATAGCCATTTACCTTTAGGAAAATGGGTTATTCAGTGCATGGTGTCAAGTTGACCCTAGATAAACCTCTACCAGTGAGTTTTACCTACATATCCAATACTCTAAAGATGGACATATACTAATGTACTTCTCCCCTACATGTTTTTTATGTTTGAATCATGTAATATGTGATAAGAAATTACTTTAGAGACCTAGCTTGTAACTTGGAAAATATAGCTCTTAGGTTTCTCCTTTAATATGTTAGACCTATAGATGTGTTGTCTTTATGATTAATATGGAAAAAGGAATAAGTAGGGAATCTTTTCTCAAATTAATTCTCTTTGGTAAGAATTCGAGTTGTATATTAGGTGAGTAATGAATGAGGGTTGATCTTGTATTGATGTCTAGGTATAATGTGTATTTAACTAGTTTGACTGTGTAAAAATGTAAATGGGGTTATTTATTTGTTACCACTTGAAATTATATATACATACATATATATATATATATATATATATGTATATATATATATATGTATATATATATATATGTGTATATATACATATATATATGTATATATACATATATATATGTATATATATGTGTGTATATATATATGTATACATATATATGTATATATATATGTATACATATATATATATATATATATATACATATATATATACATATATATGTATACATATATATATATACATATATATATACATATATATATATATATATACATATATACATATATATATATATATATATATATATATATATATATATATACAGACACACACACACACACACACACACGTATAATAGGTAGAGGTGTGTATATACACCATATATTACTTTGATTTCCTAGGGTACATACACACATCAATGTATATAGTAAAAATATATAACAAACTATATAAATATGACTAGCATTAACATTCATTATAAGTATGCCTCAAATTAGGGTTGTTTTGATATGAGAACATCTAGTTATTATGAAGACTTATTATATGAAATCAATTTAATAAATGAAGTATGAAATTAGGTTGTGTATATAGATTCAATGACTATATTTGTAGGACTTATGGTAATGGATTATAGTGAAAAGAATTAACATAAGAACCAAGTTTGATTATGATATATTAATGGTATGTTTCAAACTAATATCTAGGTTTAATTATATATTAATGGAATGTGTTAAACTATTAAATAAGTTTGAGTTATTATAACATAATAAACTTAGTTGATTTGTAGACTGATTAGGATTTCATAAATTAGCATTAACAATATTGTACTGTTGAATGACTATATTTTTGTATAAATTAAAATATGTCTAATGATTTATAGTTTGGGATACACATTTATATTAATTTGTCAATGTCAAATGTAAAAATGTTTGGGATATATTGTTAATCATTTGATTATGTCAATTTGTTTTTTTGATATGGATATTAATTTTGATATGCAAAAAAACTTAACATTTAAGTTGACATTAAAGCCTTGAGTCTTGGTTATGTTATATATTGAGAATGAATTGGGTAGATAAAAATCTAAATTTGTCATGTCTTTTGAAAGAATAAATAAAAATTGATTTAGATTTTATTTGGTTAGATAACTTTGTATAAAATATAGTCTATGCATTATGTTTTAGAAGAACTACTAAAGCATAAATTGATGCTTAATATATTTTAGTTTGAAATAATACATATTATATGTGTTTTGTTAGATATAAATAATAAGTGTGGTATATCTTATGTACTCCTGAGACTTATAATGAATGAGTTATTAATCATGAACTATATGATAACAAAGTATAAATGTATTGAATGTATAGGTTCTTAGGGAATTCTTATAGTAACCTGAAACAATAATCCATGCAAAGATGTTTATTTTTTGTGTATATGGTGTCTAGTATTTAACATAATAAGGATTTAAGGATATCTATTATATGTTTAATGTTTGGTTGAAATTCTAAGTTTATAGAATTTAATTATTAAACTATAGATGTTGTATAATTAATAAAATATTAACTTTATTGTTTGATTTGTAAATATGAATAATATTTAAAATAGGTTTCAATAAATAAAAGTTGAGGAAATAACTTTTATAGTTACATATATTAAGTAACTAGTAGTCTATATATGATTCTTATTCGGATGGAAATATTTTATCAAGGACTGTATTTTGATTCTAATTATTATTTTTTAATAAATTATAGAATCATAGATGTATCCACCTAAATTTTATCACTTTATTTAACATCACTAATATCACTATTATTAGACACTAATTATGCTTATCTAATTTATCCCCTCTAATTACATGTTAATACGCCACCCCTTCCTAGTCATTTATCTAATGTCCCCCATAAATATTTATTTATCTACTCACATTATTCATCCCTACCAATTAATTAATTTATCCTAAATACCTATTATCTTAATCTAACCCCTCCTATCTATTATTTGGGAATTTTTAATTACCATGGTCCACCTACTAGCCTATTCTTAGGCTCTCCTACACCCCTAGTCCCTAATCATCCATCCAATCCCTAGTTAATACATCCCTAATCCCAATTAACCCCTAAAATGGTTATATAATTATCCAATTTTAGAATCCTCTTTATTATCAACCATCCTCTTTAGAATCCTCTAAATCTAAAGGTTTCCAAGGAATTTTAAATTCCTTGAATAATCCTCAACCCTAGATTTCCCCAAGCCAACTTTGAATATCAACCATTGATCCTTCCCTATACATTCTATCTAAATAATTCCACCCCTCCATGGAAGGGCATCTATAATCTATCTGACTAATCCTTGTCTAATTAGCAATTAACAATCATCTTGAGTGTCCATGTTAAATGTTTGAATCCATCATCAACAAACCATGATCATGTTGTCATAGTGTCAAAATTTTGAGTCTAAGGTAATATGTATTAAATCCAAATCTTATTTTTTTCATCCATTTAATCATGGTTTAGATCAATTAGCTTATGATTATAATGTTATTTTGAACTGTTCATTCATTAATCTGCATTTAATTCTAATGGTTCTATATCTTACCTAGGTAGTTATACATTTTGGGTTTTAAATTACATGATTTAATCCATTGTGCTCAAATTTCTTACTACATTTTGGTGACCATGATAGGACATTACTCCCAATTTAACAATTTTGATTGTTAGAAGTGTTCTTGGTAGCTTATAGGATTAATTGGTGGAAGAAAAATAGCCATACTTTGGAAAATTTTCACACATAGGTAGAAATTACAATTTTGCATTGATATTCATGACTTTATAGGCATGGTTTTATCTTGAGAGTTTATATTTTTCACTAACCACTAACTTTAACCACTAAGAGTTTTAGATTTTTGTAATATTTTGTCTTTGTACAAAATCTTTACTTTACAAGTAATGATTTTTCCCTCTGAGTAGTGATATTGGATATTCAAGTCACGATTTTGTATCTAATAGCTAATGATTTTCTGGTAGGTTTTGGTTTTTAAGCAAAATCATAACTTTAGAAGTTTTGGTTTTACTTTGTAAATTATGGTTTTACGTTGATAACTCATAACTTTATAAGTTCTAGATGAAATCATAAAATCATCTATTTTATCCATTAATTATCATTTTGTCTAACCCTTGGTTGATCATCCTATGTGTCTTTCAAGGTTTTAACCTTTTGTGTGTAGGATCCAAGACAAAAATGGCATCAGAAAGGAATATGGTTGACAAACCCTAAATATGTAAAATCACCAATCCTAGAGTCATAGTTTTGACCTATGAATTAAAATATTATAACAAAAGTCATGATATTATGGTTTTGGTAAAAATCACTAATGATTGATAATTGTCCTATAATCTATAGTTTTTATTCTAACAGTTTCTATTCTATAGGGGACTCATTATCACACAATTGAGCATATAGAATCTTTATGTATTTGTATCTTCATCTAAATGGTTTCTATTTTAGCTAACCACATTATTATAACAAGTTTTTTATCTCTACAAAACTTGTGCAGTTAGCAGGGTCAAAAGGAAGGAGGCAAGGCATGGAATTCATCAAGAAGATAAGACAAACACACCATCCTTAACCTTTATCCCATATTCAACAAACTTTCCACTCAAATAGTCATGTCTTTACACTGTAAATCATGGTATTGTAGTTTTAGTAGCAATTTTACAATTTTGTTATGTTGACTTTATTCTTGTCTACTAGTTTGTCATTTTTAGATCCATAAATCAGTTCTAGACAAAATCTACTTGAAAAAACTTTTTATTTTTAGATCATTAAGGATCTTGAAAAATCAATTAATACTTGTTTATAAAATTTTGATACATCATAATTAGTTTTTAAAATAATCATAGTCATCTATAAATAAGAATTTCTAGGCATTTAGGTAAATTGTCATAACCAACATAAGCATTTTTAAGGGTTAAAAGGTTAAAATGTTGAGGTTTTTTACTTCATAACAAAATCACTAATATTAATTTTTAACTAATAGTGATTTTTCCTCTTAGTCATGATTTTTCACTAATAGTCACAATTTTACAATTTGACCATCATAGTTAATTATCTGTTCCAAAATTATAACTCGTGAAGTCATGATATTGCACTGGTAGTTAAGATATTGCAGTCTAATGTTGTGATTTTGTAGTGACTTTTGCCTTCAAAATTGTCCTTTTTAAATGCATTTTCAAAGTCATTCTAGTCAATTTTGAGTCATGTCAGGTCTCTTGCAAGGCTCAAATTACCTTTGGCATTAGGTGATCCACTACTTGACCCTACCCTATATGATGATAGGGAGCACCCTAGGTGAACTACCCATATACCCCACAAGGGGATTTACCCCTGACCTCACTAGGGATGCATCCCCTAAACCCCCACATCATGGACCACACTCCCAATGGAGTTATAAAGCCAAAACACAATTTTTTAGGGTGTTTTTCTTAAGGCTTAACACTAGTGAAAATTTTATCTAACTAACATCATCTTTGCAAGGAATATTTGGTGTCTAATATATTTTCTTATAGGCTTCCCCTCAAGATTATAAATTAAACTACTAATCACTTGTCTTGAAAGTTACCTCTTTAAAAGTTCCACTTAAAACCACTAATCATTCTCTTACGGGTCACTCAACAAAGACTCCTCTTAAAATTTTGAAAATCATTTTTTAATCATTTTGTATTACATATTATATATATCTCTTTAATAATTTTATCTTATATATTATTTCATGCTTAATATATCTCACACAATCTTAATTGGTTAATTAATATTTTTGGCCTACCTATTTGTCATCTGAGGCCTATGGTGGTGTATGATCTTGCATATTTGTAGTGATTATTGGAGGATCAAAACCACCTATAAACCATCCCTATTTTTATTTTTTAGGGTTTAGTGAAGTGTATTTCACCACCACACACTAGACCAAACTTTGTGTTCTAGCAAAGTATAAAAATCAAGAGAGCTATCATTAGGCACCTAAGTGGAATTCCCCTCAAAGGGTTCCATGGAGTGAGAAGTGATTAAGCTCTAATATATCGGGTAGTTAGACAACATATTATATATACTTAGGCCCCACTATACCATCATGTATGTTAGGGATGCACTTAGAAACCTTTTTTGAAAACCTAACATAACTCCTTTTGGCCATAATAGGCATTTCATTATAGGAGGTAGGATAAACTCCTTAGAATCCATTAAGTGCAGATGGGGTTGAGATGGTTTAGTTTATTCTATAATATGTCATTGGCCTATATCCATATCCATGAGACCATTATATGGTGTAGACATTAGGTTACACATCTTTGAGTTTACAAATCATAAGTTTATGGTCTGATTTCTTGGGGTTGTATTGTGTTAGACCCATGTTGTTTGTGAGCCAAGTCAACCTCATACCCAAACCTATACATACATATCTAGGTATTTTGAGCATATCATTTTGTATATCTTTGTCTCATCATTCTATTATCTTGTACATCCTTGTCATCATCCCTTTGTATATATTATCTTTTGGCATCCTTTTACATACTATATCCCATCACCACCTTATCTTAATCCCCTCATAGTCTCACCATATCCTCCCATCATTGTTCATACTCCCATCACCTACATATCTTAATCACCTCTTGTCTTACATATCTTGTCATAAGTCCACTCTATCCATAACAAATCATTTGTCTTAACATTGGCATCATCACCCATTTAGTTTAACCTTAGCCTATCTTATCTTAGTTGGCTCTTTAGGTCACACACATGTCCAAACTAACCCCATCTCATTTACACTACCCCTTATCATTTCATCATAATGTATACTTGTCCTTGTCCCATTATCCTATCACCTTCATAAAAAAATCATACCCCATCCCATCTTGAGAAAAATAATCCAAGGATTGAAGTAGTCATTTTATCCTTTCATATCATCCTATCACTCTAGTCCACTATTAGTCATTACTTGGATAGGTCTCATACCTATTTGGTATTCTATCAACCTCTTATCATTTTTTGATTTTCAATCTACCCTGAAATCATCATCAACCTAGTATCTATCATCTAGTTGTCTTGCATATTCATAACTAACACCCATCTAGTCATTATCATGCTAGTTTGAATCTAGGCACTCATCAAATCCCACATCCTTTTGCTAGCTTGAAAAATAGGCATTAATTATAGATCAGTAGCACTTATTGTACTATTGGTCTAAAATATGATCCTATTCTTAAATCATCTCCATCTTATCCTCATCATATCCTGTCATACTAGCTCAGTCATTCAAACCTACTTTGTTCAAGAAACCATATATAATTATTATTTTACCTCCACATCGAACCCCTTCATCATCCATACCCATGGCTTTGGACCCAGTTCTCATAAACCAATACATCTTTTATAATAAGGATGAAGTCATTTAGAAAGATCTAAAAATGGGTACTCACATATATTTTAACTTGGCTTCCTTTCATCCCAAAATAACATATAACATTCTCCACCATTCAAATCTCCTAGCTCATCACAATCAAGCTCATCATTTATAAATATGGCTGACCTACTCAATAAATACATCTTAGATAATAAAGATGAATTCCTTTTATGACTATTGAAGATGGGCATCCATCTTATTGATGATGTTGATCCAAAAACCTAAAGTCACATCCCAAGTAAGTCTCCCATGAAACCTCATCTCCATCCCATTCTATTCTACCATCCACTTATCCTCATCCTAGTCATGGCCTTCCTAATTCAACAAATTTCTGTATTTAATAAGTATCTTGTTTAAAACCTATATCTAATCTTCTTTTGACTTTGTGATTTTGGTGTCCAATTTATTGAAGGATTTGACCCATTCAACTCACCTTACCTCTAGTCCATACCTGGCCATAGTCAAATCCTCCATCCACTAATCATAGCCATTCATATAACCCTTATTATGCTAAGAAAGGGAATCCAATATTGACCACCCCATCTACTACCATTCGATCCACTGAGTCACAACAATAACCATCTAATCAAAAGTCTAAGGCTTCCACATATAAAATTGAAGTGGGTCCTTATCCTCCCCTTCTTATGCCCTTGTAATCCCTTTTCCAAGAAATAGGCATTGCTAACATGATGGTCTATCCACCCATATGACATCTTGATTATACCAAGCCTAAGCCATCTAAGTATCAAGCTAATAAATTATATATATATATATATATATATATATATATATATATATATCACTAGGCTTGTGGGCATACCATTAATTGATGTCATAATTTCCAAGACTATGTCTAAGAACTCATCGACCATGGTGATATATTAATTGAGGATGACCTAGATGAGTTTATATCTTAAGGTGAACAAGAAAAGGAATAATAATATCCCATTTTCATTCATTATCTATCCCTTTCCCTAGGTCAAGACACCACATCCCTCTTTTATGGTCTTCCCATATTTGAAAAATCATCCATCAGAGATAAGTCTATTTCTTATACTCTAAGTCTTCCCATCTCTCATGATTCCTTCTATGGACCTATCTTTGTCAAAAACATTGTTCCTCCATCACCTCCCCCTCACCCATAATATCAAAAACCCCATATTTAGAGGTCAGTTGTAGACAATCACTCTTATAGTAGAATCATAACATCATGTACATCAAAGTTAGCATTGAAGCCAATATAAGCTTTATTTGTGTCTTAACTAGATTCTTTATCAATAACATCATCCCTCATACATATTATAGTAGATGATGATAATGCCTTCCCTTTTAAAGATACACATAATTTGGATGATAAATAGTCACCAATCATATATTTTAATCCTAATTGAGATAATGAATTCATAACTAATTTTTTACAATCTCTATATATCAAAGATTTTTATAGTGTATATAATCTTACCTTAGATGCATGTCTTTCAAAAAGTCTTATAGATCCTTTTGATATTCTTGAGGACACTTTCTCTAACAATGAGGCTAATAAACTTATTATCCTTTATGAGGACTATGCCACCCATTATCCCCTTAATCCAACACACAAAATCAATCATACACCTTACCTCCATAATCCCTATATCCCACTGCATGGATGGAATAAATAGGAACATGCATTCTTGGATTCCCCTCTACATTGAACATCGGGTCCCATAAATACAAAGGCATAAGACCATATTCAAAAAGTCATAAATCATGATCAAATCATCTCTAATCCCATAATTTTAATTCAAGAAAAGTCAAATCATCAACCTACTAAACAAATGTCTTCTCTTAGTGAAGCCCAAAATTAGGTACTAAGAGAATGACAAAGTCAAAATAATCAACATCTATCAAATCAAAATTCAATTTCTTCTGCTGAATCCCAAAATATGGCACTAGGGGGTAGTTAGACTCAAACCCAATCAACAAATCAAAATAATATCAAAATTATTAATCATATGGCCATCCATCCTCTTAATGTTTGGATCAAAGAATCAATGAATAAAAATGTCTTGGATCCTTTAATCTCATGGCACCAATCTAGTAAATCACATAGACCATATCCAATGGTGTATACAAAATTTAAACACCATTTTCACTCCCCATCCTATGATATCAACCATCATACTCATATTCCTCATTCACATCCTATATCCCATCATAACAATCATGACATTCCCATCCATACCATATTTTATACCCCTGAGAAGAATTATCCCTCATAGGGGTGATGAATACACTTGGTCTAGATATCTAGAGGAGTCTCAATCAAGAATCATCAAAGTCCACCAAGACATCTAGGAATATAACATACATCACATGGCCCTTACATTACCTTTATCTAGAATAGGTGTCGGTTGAAGATCCAAATGATATCAATAATCCTACATCTCTTCCTTTTTTGATAAATCAATATGCCCAAAGAATCCAATTTTTTTAAAAAAATTCCAAAAGAAGTCAATAAAGTCAAAAAGATAAAATAAAATCATTCATCCAATGGTGAAAACTAGTCTTCTAGTGCCTTGGGCAAGTACCATGATGAAAATTAGTTTTTGGTGTCATGGTAAAATAATCTATTATTTAGATTGTACCTCAACACTTTGGGGGAAAATCCATCAATTTCATATCCCTTGTCAAACCATCCCTTTCATCCATTATTCATACCCATTATCATATTGTCCATCCCATTATGTCCTTCCTTTCTTCTCGTCTTGAACTTTATAAGGATAAGGAAGGTGTCTTAAGATTTTTTTTAAATCATCTTGGCATATCCTTTAATGGACACTCAAGAAACTAACCATTTTGTTCCTTCACAATACAGTCATTGACAATACCTAGTCTTTTCTTCCTTGGTCCTCATCCCCCTTTTCACATTACCCTCATCCTTTTGTCACTCATCCACCATTCTATTTGTTTTTATCTAGGTTACTAGGCTTGGTATTCCATTTGATAGTAACCCCATTTATATAGTGTGTGTGTGTATAAATATATATATATATATATATATATATATTCAAAAACATCCTAAAAAATTTAAATATGTCAAAAACCCTAAAAACCATAAAATTTGAAAAAGATGAAAACAGTCCATGGTATCTTGTCTTATGCCTAAACCCCTAGTCGCATCCATCTCCATGCCCTTCACATCATTCCTATTTATAAAAATTTAATACCCATCCTATATTTTCCATTGTCCATATCACCATCCTAAACAAATGTCTAAGATCCATCTCCTCTTTTTCTAACCATCATCTCTGGACATTATACTTTGTCTTGGAACTAAATCCTAGTGGTCAACCATCTTTATCTTCCCCACCATCCCTTCTCACTAGATATTATCAACATACACAACATTTTTAAATAATTTAGTCTAACATCCATCACTTCCCTATCATTATCTCTTCATACAAAGCACCCATCCAATTACTAGTTTTATTTTGTGAAAGGTATTTGATCCCATCATCTCCTAATCCTCTTGCTAGATTAGAATCTTTTTGGGTTTTATCTTTTGGTAACCCTTGGTCATTTTAACCACCTACTTTGGCCACTCTTAGGTCTGATTCCTAGACCCAACTAGGATCCTAAATATAAATTATCCTTATCCTAACCCTCATCTATGTCCATAAATCCATATCATCATCATTGGTATATTTTTCATCCTTAGTCTATTCCACATCCATACCTAGTCCAAAATATATCCTTATCTAAATCCATTTCCAATTAACATCATTGTCATTAGTCATCATATACACATCAAAGTATATCCTAATTATAAAATCACATCATGATCAACCTAGTCCAATCCATCACTCAATCACTCATCCCATCATTTGGCAAGACATTTTGACATTGCATGTAGATACTTATGTGTGTTTCTTATCTATTTTTTATTTGCTTGTATGTCTTTTATCATTGTATATATATTTTTTGTATTATGTTTGAATCATGTTTTTTTATCTATTAGGTAATGAATAGGGATGCTATGAGGTCACCCAAGTCTAAAATATTGTTTATATATGCCCTCAAGGATTCAAAGTTCACTATTTTCCCATGCACATTGGTGTAATGTCATCTTGGTCATGATTATATGATGGGGCATGTTGGAAAGTGATATACTTATCAGATTTATTATACTATGATGAGCCTTATGATAAATTTTATGGCTTGATCATCTACAACCTCATAATTCATCTAATCATTTAATCATCATTATTCCCATCTAATCCTCTTGACCCATATTACTAACATCCAACATTTTTTCCTCATATCATCATCTAAGTCACATCCTATAATCACTAACATCATCCTAGAATAACTAATCATCATCTCATCATCATATTCTTCTCCATGAATTGGCATTTATCCATAAATAAAAAATACATTAATCTAAGGTCTTTCTAGAATATGTAGGTATTACTTGGACACTTTTTAGAACCCAAGTATAGCTCAGCCAATCTTAGGTCTTTCCTCATTATCCATCACTATATTTATCATATTCGTCATTACCCTCATATCTTGCATAATTCATATCCTTACACTACAATAAATCATTAATCCATCAATCAATTAATCAATCACCATCCTTGGAATCATCTCCATACTATTTTGTCAATTTGATGCAGGAGCATCTACAATAGCTTCATGTTAGACATGGTCAATTATCCTTCTATAGGTTCTAATCAAGACTGAATTCAAATACAAATTGTGATTCCCTCCAAAATGTTTTCTTAGAGAGGGAGTAATTGTAAATGTAAATTTAAAAGGTGAAAAAGTCAAAAATGGAAGTTAGTTTGAATCTCCTACATTGGAAGACAATCTTGGCTTGTAGAGAGGATCAAGGAAATAGTTGAAATTCCCCAAGTATAGGTTAGATAATCTTTCTCAATTACTAGAGGAAATCATGTATGTTTGTTTAGAGTCCAAAGTTAGACATAGGAGTTAGAAAGAAAAGAGTTTTATATGTAACGAATGTCTTTGATCAGCCAGTTGGAGAGGAAAAATAGGGAGGATATCCTTGGGAAAAGGAAGCTGATTCATAGGAGGATCTCTAAGAGAGAGAAGAGGAGAAAAGACAAATCCATTCAAGAGGATGAGAGGAATGTAGAGAATGTAATGAAGAGGAAAATAAAGAGGATGAAAGGGACGTAGAAGAGAAGAAGGAAGGATGGAGGCAGAGCCAAGCTGGAGAATGGAAGAATGGAGACTGTCTTCACATAAATATAGTCCCAAGCAGCAGATCATAGGCCTGTTTGAAGGCTTATTAAACCATTTGTATTTGAAATATATATATATTGGTGAATTTTTATTTGTATAGAGTCAATCCTGTGAAGAATTTGGGCACATTTCAAAGCTCTTTAAAGGGATTTTAGCCTCCACGAGAATAAGCCTTGCGATTCTATTGTGGCACTTGTCATTCTATGATTGGGCATTGAGAATTTACTAGGAGTGGTAGCCGATCAGATACTGAGCCAATTGAGACTTGTGTAACTGTAGAGGTGCACTAATAATTTAAGATGTAATGCTGAGTCATAGAGAGCAGGAGCAGGGACTGGTGCTGAAGAGAGAGAGAGGTGGCAGATGAGGCAACTTCTCAGCTGAAGAACTTTGCTTAGATCATTGAATATCACCAATTCTACCCATTTCCATTTGGATGCCACTAATGATCACCATGTTTGATCCCATAGAGAAGGAGAGAGGGAGAACCTTTGAGAACATATGGAGTTTAACAGGCTTCACATATCTAAGAGGGCTAGCTCTGAGAGATTGGATGTTATAAGAGAAAGGGTGGCTAGCATGGAAGGTAATATCGACCCAATTAAGTCATGCATTTAAATGACCCACTTTGCATCATTTGTCAATTTTTGGTACATAGAATACAATTGCAAATGTATATCAATAATCAACTTGAATATACAGGCTTTACTCATATGTCAAACACATTTGTGTGGATTCTGTATAGTATTGACAATTTGGAATGATGGTTGTTGTGAGGTATACATGGTTGTTTGTCATGAGTCAGCTTACACTCAGTTTATTCAATATAACTAATAATATTTTGATTCTTTACTAAGTCATTGTTATAGGATCAATACCAGTTTTCTCCATTCCTCAAGCTTTCCATAACTACGGACTCTGTAGGTCCAAAACTATAGACTCTGCAGGCTTAAAGCTATGGACTCTGTAGGGTCATTTGTTTTGGGTTTTTAAGAAATTGAATTTTAGTGTGAAGATAGCCCTACATCATTTGGTATCATAGCTTAAAGTTCTTGGGATTTCATGGTTGCTAATAAGTTGTTGCAGGATTGAGAAAAGGATCAACAGGACAAAGTGCTAGAAGACCTTGTTGAGGACAGGTATGAGTAACTTTGATATTTGATTGGAGTTTATTTTGTTTGAGAAGTAAACAGGTGAAGAGGAAGTCTTAAACCCATTTAGGCTTAAGAGGAGAAGAATCCAAGGAAAGCTTAGTGAAGAGCCAAGAGAAGCTCTAAAAGAAGAGCATAGTGAATGCTCAAGGGAAAGATCCAAAGCAAGGTAAGCTTGGATTTGTGAAATTATTGATATTTGATTAAATTAGTGTCATATTGCAAACCAATGGCTCAGTGTGAAGCTCGATAAAACTATTAAGGAGGATTAAAAGACTAAGATGCAAAAGAACTAGGTGAGATCAAGGAGATTGTCAAAAGACCAGTCAAGGAGAAAGGCTTGGGTGAGACAATTAGACCTGAAGGGATGAAGAGACCAAGGTGGGAAAGACTTGGGTGAAGATTTCAAAAATGGAAGTATTGTTGAAGGCATTATAGATCAGCAAGGTACATGAGCGTACCAAGGAGAAAACAAGCACCCCAAAGAAGAAAGGTATGGCCAGTATTAAAATTGATAAAGAGATAGCTAGTTTGAAAAGAGATTTAGATAAGTTTGTAGATAGATATGAGTCTTGGATGCAGATGGAAAAGCAAGCATGGGTATGGCCAATGAAGAAGATGTTGAAGTGGCCAGTGGATCTCCTAATGAAGAGGAGAAGAAGGCAAAATGAGATTGCCAAAAAGAGAGAAGCCCATAGAGGCTTGAAGAAGATAAGAAGGTTGCCAAGAGAGCAACAAGAGAAAGAGGTGGAGAAGAAGGTTCTCCTTGAGGAGAACAAGAGAGAAGAAATAAATGATGAAGTGCCAGGAAGAGCACTTGGAAAGATGAGAATGTCCATTAAGAGGACACTCATGG
Organism: Torreya grandis; assembly: GCA_037957365.1. Classification (NCBI taxonomy): domain Eukaryota; kingdom Viridiplantae; phylum Streptophyta; class Pinopsida; order Cupressales; family Taxaceae; genus Torreya; species Torreya grandis. The sequence continues at coordinate 919,217 of JARHVA010003570.1, forward strand.
AGACATTGTGGTCTCTTATTTTTATTTCTAATATTATCTTTGAGTGGATAATTGCAGGTATGAGCAGCCTTATGAAGGTTAAGAGAAAGGCCTTGAAGAATGAAGAGATTGGTGCAAGAAGAGACACCAAGTACACAAGTGAATGTGTAAGAAAGAGAAGAGAGTTTGATGTTGCTGATAAAGAAGAAGAGATGCATTTGTTAATGCATGAGCAAGGTGTTGAGGAACCCCTACAAACAAGAGAAGAGATGGAAGATGAATATGACTTCCATGATGCCATTGAATGCCAAGAAGAGGAAAGAGAACAGCCAAGCACAAAGGAAGAGAAATATTGCTCCAAGGATCAAGCTATCTAAGAGGTAAATGAAGTGTTAAGTCCTAATTTTGATTATTATTGTGAGCATGAAGATGTTAATACATAGGTTAGAAGAGGAAAGAGGAAGATGAAGTACTCACACAAAGTAGTTAACCATTGGTACATAATGCCTAAATTATGGAAGAAGCAAATACAAAGCATGAAGGAAGAGGTAGAATGCAAAATGAGCAAGGCCAGCTATCAAGCAAGATAACACAAAGATGTCAAAGAGTAGAAATTGGTTGGTGAATTGAACAAGTGTCATCTTAAAGCTATGAAGAAGGTATGGATAGCTAAAGGCGAGAAATAAAACTTCTCAAAGAATAATGAGGTAGAGCATGAAGATATAAAAATGAAAGGTAAGTCAATTGCTTGCAATAAATGGGATAATAATTTGTTTAAATCATTTAATGATATTTTTATGGAAAATGAGGAATGGAAAGTGGCTATGTGGACTAATATGTAGTAAGAAGAGAATTCCAAATGGATGGATGATGAGAAAAGAGGAGAGTATGCAACAAAGCAATGCCAAACAAGATGGCTTCAAGCAAAGAATGAAGAGAGTAAGGAAACACAAGGTAAGAGTGCTTCAATTATGTTTGATGAGTATATTGAAGAAGTTGGTTTATGTGAAGACAAGCTAAGAAAAGATGAGATAAGGGGTAAAGGACAAGTAATCCTTAAGAATGAAGGACCCAAGTTTGATGAAGAGAATGGTGAGATAGATGAGAACTCACTAAAGGAAGCGTTGAGAATGTTGGAAGAGCTCTTTAGTTATTCAAGAGAGCTACATACAGGTACAAGCTATGGTGAAGAAACCATTGGGAAGAGTGAAGCAAGAAAAGAGTAGAAGAGTGAAGAGGCAAGGGCAGTTTTGATCAAGGAGCAAGACTGTGAAGGCAGCCAAGAGGCTTCATAGCCTAAATATTTTGATTCTAAGGTGGCTTTGAATGTTTTGTATGTAGGTATGAAGGTTGTTGAAGTGAATGACATACATGAGTCATTGGAAAAGCTCATGGAACAAGAAGAATAGCAGGAAGATCTTGAAGACATATATGAAGATCTAGAAGAAGCATGGAAGTGGGAGATTGTAGTTGAGAAAGAAATGAGAAGAAGAACATACTAGAAGAGGAAGAAAAGCAAAATAAAGGACAAAGATTATTCCAAACAAAGAAAAGCATTGGTATTGGCAACAAGACCTTGGGATCTAGGTATATAGTGAAGACTAACGTGAGAAGGAAGCATGACATTTGAACCAAGGTTCAAATTATTTCTAGAGGGAGAGTATGATGTAGGAGCATCTACAATAGCTTCATGTTACACATGGTCAATTATCATTCTATAGGTTCTAATCAAGATTGAATTCAAATACAAATTGTTATTCCCTCCAAAATGTTGTCTTAGAGGGGGAGTAATTGTAAATGTAAATGTAAAAGGTGAAAAAGTCAAAAATGGAAGTTAGTTTGAATCTCCTACATTGGAAGACAATCTTGGCTTGTAGAGAGGATCAAGGAAATAGTTGAAATTCCCCAAGTATAGGTTAGATAATCTTTCTCAATTAGTAGAGGAAATCATGTATGTTTGTTTAGAGTCCAAAGTTGGACATAAGAGTTAGAAAGAAAAGAATTTTATATGTAACGAACATCTTTGATCAGCCATTTAGAGAGGAAAAATAGGGAAGATCTCCTTGGGAAAAGGAATCCGATTCAGAGGAGGATCTCCAGGAGAGAGAAGAGGAGAAAAGACAAATCCATTCAAGAGGATGAGAGGAATGTAGAGAATGTAATGAAGAGGAAAATAAGGAGGATGAAAGGGATGTAGAAGAGAAGAAGGAAGGATGGAGGTAGAGCCGAGCTAGAGAATGGAAGAATGGAGACTGCCTTCACATAAATATAGTCCCAAGCAGTAGATCATAGGCCTATTTGAAGCCATATTAAACCATTGATATTTGTAATATATATATATTGGTGAATTTGTATTTGTATAGAGTTGATCTTGTGAAGAATCTAGGCACTTTTCAAAGCTCTTTAAAGGGATTTTAGCCTCCACGAGAATAAGCCTTGTGATTCTATTGTGGCGTTTGTCATTCTATGATTGGGCATTGAGAATTTACTAGGAGTGGCAGCTGATCAAATACTGAGCCGATTGAGACTTGTACAATTATAGAGGGGCACTACCGATTTAAGACGTAATGCTGAGTTACAAAGAGCAAGAGAAAGGACTAGTGCTAAAGAGAGAGAGAGGTGGCAGATGAGGTAACTTCTCAGCCGAAGAACTTTGCTTAGATCATCGAACAACACCAATTCTACCCATTTCCATTTAGATGCCACTGATGATGACCATGTTTGATTCTGCAGAAAAGGAGAGAGGGAGAACCTTTGGGAACATATGTAGTTTAAAAGGCTTCACAAATCTGAGAGGGCTAGCTCTGAGAGATTGGCTGCTATAAGAGAAAGGGTGGCTAGCATGGAAGGTAATATCGACCCAATTAAGTCATGCATTTAAATGACCCACTTTGCATCATTTGTTAATTTTGGGTACACAAAATACAATTGCAAATGTATATCAATAATCAGCTCGAATATACAGGCTTTACTAATATGTCAAACACATTCACATGGATTCTATATAGTATTGACAATTTGGAATGATAGTTCTTGTGAGGTATACACAGTTATTTGTCATGAGTCAGCTTACACTCAGTTTGTGCAATATAACAAAGAATATTTTAATTCTTTAGTAAGTCATTGCTATAGGATCAATACCATTTTTCTCCATTCCTCAAGCTTTCCATAACTATGGACTCTGTAGGTCCAAAACTATGGACTTTGCAGGCTTAAAGCTATGGACTCTGCAGGGTCATTTGTTTTGGGTTTTTAAGAAATTGAATTTCAATCTGAAGATAGCCCTACATCACAATCACTTGTACCTATCGATTGGGCTTGACAAGTCACCACATTCATATGTTCTTCATCTATCATCCATAATCATTGATTTATCAACTTATCATCTATCACTCCTTTGTATGTGTCCTTATTAGGAGCATAATCACTATTAATCATAATATGGATAATTGATTTGATGTAATGTGATCCAACTCTTCTCCCCTATGTTTTGGTCACTTGATAATACCATCACATACATCATATTGATAAATTTAGCTTTGAGTTATGTGCATCATTAATCTCATCAAATTAGTCTTATCCTAGCCAATAACTCTCCCTAGTATGCATCTTTGTTTAGGATATGTCTAAATATTGTAACCTTTTCATCTTATCATCATCATGTTATACTTGATTTCCTTTTTAGATGTTTTAACAATTTTAACCTAGTAATTCTCACTCCTTATGCATGTGTCTTTACCAGGGGTATCATCATTTTATATCTCATTAATCAATGTTAAAATCATCTTCTTCATATTCTATCTCACATTTGGCATCCCATCCCCTTGTTTATACATCTCATACCATCCCTCATTCTTCCCTATATTTTCCTTTGAGGGTACGTCATATCCCCTAACATCATCTAATAACATCATCTATATCGTAGTTTTTATTTGAAATACCATTACTACCTCCACTTCACTCCACTCACAATGCTATTTCAAAGAGGGGCAAAATGTATGCACCTAAATCTACTTACTTTATTTAACATCACTAATATCACTATTAGTTGACACTAATTCTACTTATCTAATTTATCCCTTCTAATTATATATTAATATCCCCCTTTAATATTCATTTATCTAATGCCCCCCTCAATATTTCTTCATTTACTAACCTTATTCATCCCCACTAATTAATTAATTTATCCTAAATCTCCATTATCTTAATCTAACCCCTCTTATCTATTATTTAGGAATTTTAAATTCTTATGGCCCACATACTAGCCTATTTCTTGGCTCTCCTACACCCCTAATCCCTAATCATACACCTAATCCTTATCTAATAAATCCCTAATACAAATTAACCCTAAAAATCATTCTAGAATTCTCCATTTCTAGAATCCTCTTTATTATCACCCTTCCTCTCTATAAGCCTCTAATATAGAGGTTTCCAAATAATTTCAAAATCCTTGAATAATCCTCAACCCTATATCTCCCCAATCTAACTTTGAATCATAACCATTGATCTTTCCCTCTAAATTCTATTTAAATAATCCCACTCCTCCATTAAATGGCAGATAAAGGCTATCTAACTAATCCATGTCCAAATAGTAATTAGCAATCATATTGAGACTCCAGTTAAATCCTTGAATCTATCATCAACAATCCATGATCATGTTATCATAGTGTCAAAATTATGAGTCAAAGGTAATCTCTATTCAATCCAAATCTTCTTATTTTTCATCTATTTAATCGTGGTTTAGACCAATTAACTTAGGATTAGAATGTTATTTTGAATTATTCATTCATCAATTTATATTTAGTTCTAATGGATATAGATCTTACTTAAGTAGTTTGATGTTTGAATATATTTTAGATTAATTACATGATCTCAAATCCATATTTATAAAATTTCTGTCTATAATATATTCATTTCATTTCATTTGATGGAATAAATGAGTGAAAATGATATTTTCATACTTAGCATATTTTATCTGCTAATCGAGAATATTCTATTAGAATCTATTGGTTGTTATATTATTTTATATTTTAGCTAATATTGCTTTCATGAAATGAAATAAGTATTAGATAGATTACATTGACTTAATTAGTTTCATCAATACAAGATGAGGTGTAATCCTATTGAGTGGTGTGTATAAATTTGACTAATCCTAGAGTATCATTAATTATTGAAAACTTGGGGCAAAGTAATGTTTTAGTTATACATTTTCATTTCATATGTTTATATAGTTTTCCTATTTATGTGACATCATGGTAGAATGATTTTTTTATGATACACATTATGTATTAGATATCTTCAATACATGGTTTCTAGTTTTCTACTATGTATTATTGTACCATCATAATCTACCCATCCATGAAGGGAGGGGCATTCCCTTATTTTGGAGTACTACAGGGGATCTATGGTCTTTGATTGGTATGGAAAAGTGTTTTGATGATTCTTTACCTCTGAGTTGAGAATTATACTAGGCACTACACTTGAAATAACATATTTATTCTTGAGTCATGGAGACTCTTAAGTCATCGAGACTCTTAAGTCATGGAGACTCTACTCTGTAGAGCTTTGTATCATGTTTTATCATTTGAGATATTATTATGTATTGTTTAAAATTATAACATTTATACATTATACTTAAAAAGTAGTGGCTAAAATGTTGTATCATCCATGGCTAAGTTTATAGTATTTCATTTATGATTAGATGTAGTATTTTTCATGATTGACATGTATATTAATGGTTATCCTTAGCTAAGTGGATTACCTATAATATTTTTTGGTTAACTAAATTAATATATTTAGTTAAAGATCACTAATTAGGTTTCTAGCGATGAAATCTATATGATGAGTATGTGTTATTAAAGTTAAAAAATTATTATAATATGTTGAAACTCAGTGGGTTTATTACATTATGGTATTAGAGCTGAGGCTCCAACTCTAATACATAATCTATCCACTATCATAAGCTTATTTTCTTGATAAAAATGAATAAAAATGGTGTACACTAGACTAAGAGGTGAGGGTAATTTGAATACTAAACCCCCTTTTAATCTAAATCAATTTTCCATTGATCAAGCTGTAAATTTGGACCAAATCCTTAAAACCATGTAAGAGACTAGGGACCAAATCATGGCCCTAGATAAATAAGTTCATGTTCATGAAGATGAGAATTCTTAGGAGGAACTTGAAGAACATATTAATAACTAGGAACATATTCAAGAGTAAAGGCATGAGGAAGTTCCATAGGATGCAAGATCTTGAGTAGTTATAGAGTTGGCACATGGCATGAAAAAGGTGAATACACCCAAGTTGGATGGAACTATGTTTAGAGATGGTGATAAAGTGTGGCTAATATAAATGGAGAAGCATTTAAAGATTCATAAGTATTCTTAAGCAATGAGAATAGTCAGGGGAACTTATCACATTGCTGATAAAGCATCAAATTAGTGGGCAAACAATAACCTCAAGATGATTCTCGACTCAACCACCACCACTTGAGAAATTTTTTTGATATTGTTTAGGTTATGATGGCTTCCACAACTGTGATTTGACTAAAATCTTATAGATTTTCAAAATATTAAACAAGGGGATTCATTGATAAATGAGTAATTTGAGATATTCACTAAGATTATTTAGTATGTGCCTCAATATAAGGCATATGAGAGGTTTAGAGTTAATAAATTCATCATGGGATTGAAACCCCAAATTGGCTTTGAAATAGTTGTGCATTATCCACTTACCATGGATTAGGTGTTCAATAAGGTGGTCAAGAAAGAAAAGAAAACTTAAATCTATTGTATAATTTAGAGATAAGTTCAAAAATAAATTTTGAAGTTATAAACCAAAATTAAATAAGAGGAACTAAAAGTAAAAGAGTGGAGATTTCAAGGGTTAGTTTAAGAATTCGACCACCAAGTTTAATAATGGTTTAGGGAAAATTAAACTTGGTAATGGTTTTAAAGGAAACCAACTATCGTAGAAGGAAGGAATAGCTGGATGTTTTCTCATTTATGAAAGTGACCATTTTACTTGAGAATGTACTCAAGACAAATTAGATAACAAGGGTTTATCTTCTTAATAAGGTATGTTTCAGTAGTGGTGTCATGCAACTGTTGATAATCAATAGGTTGAGTATCAAGATTTGAACATAAAACTATGAGGTATTTTATTCAATCATCCAATTTATATTTTGATTGATACAAAAGCCACATAGTGTTTAATTTATTATAGAATTATTAGTAGATTGTCTATAAAATTTAGAGTTACGACCAATACATGGTTGGTACAATATGGGAATGAGTCAAAGGTCTTAGGTGACAAGTGTTTAGTTAAATTAGAGATTAGATTATCCAAGTTCAATATGTTAGTATATCATCTTGCATAACCTTTTGGATCATAAACTATGATCCTAGGATTCAATTGGCTTGTGAATCATAAATTTAATGTTTACTATTTTCTAAAGAAAGTTAAGTGTCAAGATGATTTTGAAAATCAGACACAACGTTAAGGTGAGAGAGGGAGTTGAATCTAAGATAAATTTTTAAAATTAAATTTAAGAAAGATAAAAGGAAGGGATGTTAGGCATTTATCATTGAGATAAATGAGATGAAAGAATCTAAAGACCCATTTATCAAAGATGATCATTTTATAAGAAACTTTCATGATGTGTTTCCATAAGAATTACTAAGATTTACACCTAAATGTGAGTTTAATTTCTTGATTGATATCATACCTAGATTAGAAATATCATCTAAGGCACCATACAGAATGAAAATCACTAAATTTATTATGTTAAAGGAATAAATATAGGATTTATTATTAAAAGGGATGATTCTACCAAGTGTGTCACCATGGGGTGCTCTAGTTGTCTTCATTAATAGGAACGATGACACTCTTCACCTATGCATAGATTACAAGATGTTGAATAAAAAAATGATCAAGAAAAGATATCTATTTCCATGCATAGATGATATCATAAATCAAATAAAAGGGGAAAAAAACTTTTATAAGATTCATCTTAGATTAGGGTATCATTAGTTGAAGATATGTGAAGAGGATATTCTGAAAACAACATTCAGAACTTGATATGGGCACTATGAGTTCACAATGTTCAAATATTACTTGGATCAATTTTTTTTAGTTTTTCTCGATTACATCCTCATTTATTCCAAGGATGACGAAAACCACTTACAATATTTGGAACTAGTTTTGCAATGTTGTAGAAATCATAGATTATATGGCATGTTTTTTTACGTGTGCATTTTTATAAAGAAAAGTGAAATAACTATGTCATATTATCTCATTGGTCGTAATTTTAGTGGATCCATCAAAGATAAGATCCATAATAGAGTGTTAAACACTAAATAATGTTCATGAGGTAAGAATTTTCATGGGATTGGTGGGCTATTACTGGAAATTCATTACAAATTTATCTAATATAGATAATCCAATTACCTCTCTTTAGTAGAAGAATCAGAGTTTTGTCTAGTTAGATAAGTGTGAAGTAGCCTTTTAGGAATTGAAAAGGATGTTTACTTCAACACCAATGCTAAGAGTTTTAGATCCTAATGGTCAATTCTTAGTGATCATCGATGCAACTGGGGATGGACTTGGAAGAGTTCTTATTCATGATGGTTCAGTTATAGCCTATATGTATAGGAAAATTAAGACATCTGACGTGAATTATGCCCCTCATAACCAATGATATGTGCCAATTTTATGTGTGTTATAGTTTTGAGGGAATTATCTATTAGGAAAATTATTTGTGCTCAAGAATGATAACTTGGGACTCAAGTACATATTCACCTAATTGAATCTAAATACTCATCAAAGATGATGGTTAGAGATCTTGTCTAATTATTATTTCAATATTAATTATATCAAAGGCAAGGACAATATAGTACCTAATTCTCTAAGTCATAGGAGGAACAAGTAGCCATGGATATTATTAGGATTAATTTCAGAGATCAAGTGATCAAAATATTTCCAAGAGATGAATTATATGATTAAGTCAAGAAAGGATTGTTTGAGAATGCTTATAATCTTAAGTATAAAGGATTAATAATAAAGAATGATGTCTTTTATAGTAAAATAATAAGATGTATATGTTTGATAGAGAGAAGTTTAGGAACATATTGATAAAGTAATTTCATAATGCCCCATATTCAATATATCCAAGAGTAACAAAGCTCATGGTTGAGTTTAGACCACTCTATTTATGGAAAGGAATCAAGAGATGTAGTGGATTTTGTGTCTTGTTGTTTAGAATGTTAACATGTGCATCTAGTTGGATTACTATATCCACATGACATATTGGAACGGAAGTGGAAGGTGGTCAATATTGACTTTTTTCAAGGTTTGCCATTATCATAAAACTAACATGACATGATCTTGGTAGTAGTTGATAAACTAACCAAGGTAGCCTACTTCATACCAAGAAACTTAATAGATGATTCTCTTACACTTGCGAAGAGGTTCATAAAATAAGTGTATCAATTGGATGTTTTTTTAAATAAGATCAATTTAGATCAAGATATGATTATGAATTACAGATTTTGGTTAACTATAAAATTATCTCTACATATGTAGTTAATATTAAACATTATATATCACCTACAAATTGATGGACAAATAAAGTGAATTAACTAGGTTTTATAAGATCTTCTTTGTATGTATTTCATGGCTTAAAAATATTTGTGGGAAGAGTAACTTCTATTTGTTGAGTTTTATTATAATAACTCATACCAATCAACTTTAAATATGGCTCCATTTGAGGCACTTTATGGAAGGAGGTGTATAACACCAATCCGTCGAGACAAGTTGGAAGATAGGGTAGTCTTTGGACCTGAGGTACTTTTAAAAATGAAAAAGTAAGTTAGGATAATAAGTTTGAGGTTGGATGAAGCTAATGATAGATAGAAATCTTATGCTGATCTGAAGAGAATAGCTAGGTAGATTTTTGTTGGTGATAAAGTGTTTCTATAGGTTAAGCCACAAAATAACTCAATTAAATTCAAGAAGTCATCAAAACTTTCATAGAGATATGTGTGACCCTTTGAGTTTTTGGAAGTGGTCAATAATGTAGCATATAGGCTTGAATTTCCAATAGATATAGCTCTTTTACGTTATGTCTTCCATGTGTCTTATCTTAAAAAGTATATTGTTAATCCTTCACATGTGTTGGATTGGAACACTTTGTAGGTTCTAGACCCCAACATGGTCGTGGTAGAACCAATCAGAGCAATTAATAATCACAAAATCTATTTGTGTAATAGAGAAGTGTTACAGTGCAAGGTCTTATGGGACCAATATTCTAATCATAGTGCCACTTGGAAGGAATATGTTGAGTTTTGTAAGCTATTTTTACGTTTGTTTGCTTGATTTGTTATTGTATATTATATTATTTTTTGTTGATAATGTTTTAAATTTATGACTTATTTTGTAATAAATCTCAATGGGATGATGACCATATTTAAGGGGAAGGATGTCACATCCTAATTTCTCTCTAAGCTAAATAACCTGTTTGATTCATGGATTTTTATGGGTGATTAGTTGGTTAACTAATATTTTATTAAGATTAATGGCATATGATAATTATGGGATAGTTTTGTTGCTTATTTTACATGATTAGTTTGTTGTGAGTTATCAATAAATTTATATTTTGTACATTGTGATCATTTTTGTTAGATATATATCATTATTTTATGGATATAATGATGTTTCAGGCTAACCACCTTAGTTATTTTCAGGTGGATGTAGGAAAAATTCTTCCCTTAGAGTGTGATGGAAGGTGAGTATCATCGAATAGGTTGGTTTAGATGGGGATGTTTAGGGACAACATAAAATGGATCCAAAAAACCTTGCACACACCACATAGTATATCATGTTTTATAAATAATCATTTGATATAAATATCATAGCATGTTTTGTGTACTTTTCCCTTAGGTAATTGTTAATATGCTTTATGGTATGATCTTGATTGTTGATGATGATCATGTTGATTTGTTTGAGTGATTTCACTAGAATTTATGATCATACATAGCTTATCCTATATAATGTGATCATTTTGTTAAATGAGTGAATTCATTTATATTTTAGTTATCTTACTATCTTATTACGTATGGTTGTATAGTATAATGATATGATGTTTTAAATGGATTTCATTATTGTTATTTGATTTATAAGATTTAAATAATAACAATTAAAGATTATTATTATAATATATATGCTAAATACAAATAATGAAAGACATAAATAACATTGTTTTTAATATCTTTATATTTGATTAACTATTTGACCTAAGGTTTGATATTCATAATATATGTTGGATTAATGAATATATTATTTTTAAATGTTATGTTATTTTAGGAAATCATAGTTTTTACTATGTATGTTTATGGATATCATTTTAGCATTGAACTATGGTCTTGAAATACCTAATTGAATTAACATGCCATATAATAATTATTTGATTTGGTTGATAGTCATTTCATGGAATGAACATTGGTTTTATATGACTTATGGTCTAGTTGGTTGATGATAGGATTGTTTAATTCAATGTCATGTGAATTTCAAAAATAATATAAAATGATTATTTTTGAATTCTATGGAAGTCTCAAGATAATTAGGGTTTTTAATCATCTAATGACTCTAATTTAGCCATAATTTGGAAAAAAATCATGTAGAGTTGGTTATCTCTACATGGTGGTGGACTACAGAGTTCTATTGAGAAATTTTAACAATCATTTTATTAGTCAATTTTAGCTGATAGGGATGGCAGAGAAATTAGAGGAAAATAAGGTGATGAGAAGAAATAAAAACAAAGAAAAATAAGTGTTTTGGATGACAAGAAAGGGGTATGGGAAGTTACAGATAAAAAGATAAAGATTAATATATTTGAAGATTAGAAATACTCATCTCACTTAACCTAATATTCAAGTCAATTTTTGTATTTGAATTTCTATGTGTACTTAGTGTTGGATGAAATTATGAAATGATTTGATAAAATAATGGGTTTTTAATTTGTTTGAAATGAATTGAAAAAAATAGGGTGTCAGGATCTAGAACACACAACTCTGATAACACTTGTCAAGATCTACACACAAAGCTCTGATACCACTTGTTAGGATCCACTCCTTAAGAGTACACTTGATTACCTTTTGTACAAGCAACTAAACATAGAATTAAACTAGAAGTAATAAGTAACTAGAATTTAGAAACAACACAAAATATGAGAGACAATACAATCTTGTATTAACACTCTTCCAAAAGAAAATACAATGAAAAAATCACACTCTTCCCACACCTCTCAGATGTATAGTAATTCTCCCTCAAGAGTTCTCTCTCTCACAATCAATTACATCCACAACTCAACACTGAGTTGTTCCCTCCACTAGTAAGTGACAATCAACTCAACTGTTGTTGCCTTCTTCAAGTCCACCAAGTACTCCAAGTAATCCAAGTAGATCTTCTTGATCTTGCACACCTGCAGATCTAACTAATCTTACTTACCATGTAGATCTCCCTAATCTTGCACAACCTACAGATCAACTGATCTTACACACCTTAAGACAACCAACCCAATTGTTGTTCTTGCCTTCAAGTTGAGGATCTAATATTTGTCCTTAGACTTTTCCTTGATTACAATACAACCCCATGGGTCTATTAAATAGATCCCAAAATAAACAATAATTAGAAATGTAGACTCAGGACTAAAATTAGTTTTTACATGCAAACTAACTATCTATCTAAAATTAGAGCAGTCTGGAGATGCATGGAAATGCACACACAAAGAGGTTACCGACATCAATTCTTATATGATCGATGCTAGCTGACCCCTAATCGATGTCAGTTATTATGTACATTGAATATGACCGATGTCGGTTGGCCTGACGGACATCAGTTACTCTAACACTCAACAACCTCCATAATTTGCATAGTAGTGAAGCTTTTAGCTCCACAACCTAACAATCTCCCACTTGGAGATAAATAGCTACACTTGTACTTGTACCTGTACATCTTCTAATTTTGTTTATTAGCTTGTATCCCTCTTTAAGTTATATCTTGAATACCAATAGAAGTTGAATTAAGATTCAACTTCTCCTTTATTCCTAGCTTTGTTAACATTTCCATAGGGTTCTTATCCTTGCTAGCCACTATGACTGCAATAACCTTCTACATCTCTGAAATCTAGCTAACTGCCATACCACCAGCAGTGAACACATATCCTATGGTGCTTCTCCTATCATCCAAGTCACCTGCCATATCCGAATCTACATACCCATGTACAGAAGTGCTTAACCCTGCATAACATAAATACCTACTGTTGGTCCCTCTCAGATATCTGAGAATCCACTGAATTGCTTTCCAGTGCTCCTTTCCTAGATTGGCCATAAACTTGTTGAAAACTCCCACTGCTTGGGTAATATCAGGTCTTGTACATACCATGTACCCAACCTCATCATGTGATTCAGGACACTGTTCATAGCTTAACTTGAACTATCCAACCATAGGTGTGTTTACCAGTTTTACATCCTACAAATTAAACCTCTCCACTACCTTATGCACATAATCCTCTAGAGACAAAATCAACTTGTGATTTTCCCTATCTCTAGAAATACTCATGCCAAGGATTTATGCTCTTGAATCCTTCCTGGCACATGTCTAAGCTACTTTTACCTTTAGCTTAGCAAATCCCTGCATGTGTGATCCTGCAACAAGCATATACACTACATACAATAATAAGATAATGTAGCTAATATTATCCAACCTGGTAAAATAAACACAATGGTCACATTGACATTGACTAAAGCCATGCTTTGTCATACACTTGTCAAACCTATACTACTGTCCTATAGCTTGCTTAAGACCATATAACCTAGCCTTCTATCTCACCTATCCATTCTCTCCTTTCTTTAACCTATGAATCCATTCATATTTCAGTGCTTTCATTCCGACTGGCAACTCTACCAAATATCCCATTTGGTTCTCTTCTAAGGAATCAATTTCCTCATTCATGCCATGCTTCCACTATTTCCTAGATTCTACCTGCATTGCCTCATCAAAACTTCCTAGTTCTTGACCATCAGTGAGAAACAAGTAGCATAAATAAGGGGAATAATGAATTTGAGGCTTACTATTTCAATCCTCCTCATGGGCATTTGAGACTCCTTGATAGCTTGCTATCCACCCAAAATTCATTCTAATAGTGACCGATCTCGGTCACCTCTGGCCAACCTTAGTCTGCACCCAATCGATGTTGATTCCTCATGATCACCAACATCAGTTCCCTAATTGACATTAGTGTCCACCTGCCCAACACCACCAACTTTGGTCTGCACATGACCGACGTCAATTCCTACCTAATCGACATTGTTTCTCACCTGACCAACATCAGTAACTATGTTTTCTTGTGAGTGATGGTTTTTACCCATGAGCTCATTTTGGATCATAACCTTGTCCAAATCAACACTACCCTACTTAGAATTATTTAGCCTCTTGAGTTGATCTCTCTCCATCATCTTTTCCTTGAAAACCAAGGCTTTCCAGTTCTTAACTTTGTCAAAAACATCAGATTTCCTATTCCTGTAATAAACCCAATCCTTTCTTGTACCATAACACTACTCACAAAAATCTTAGTCTATCAAATCTAAAAGCTTACCTTTTGACTTAAAAACATCCATTCCCTTCTCACTCATGTGACCAAGCCTACAAATCCACATCTTTGCATCTACATCTGAAGTAGATAAAATAAAAGGAGAATCAGTAATACAAGTAGATAGGTAAAGAGTACCTACTTTCTTACCTCTTGATAATACAAGTGCACCATTGGAAACTTTTCAAGATTCTACTATGAGAGTTACTATGCAACCCTCATTACCCAAGTTTCCTACAAAAATTAGACTCCTCTTCAGGATGGGAACATGCATGACATCCTTCAACACCCATGTGTTGCCCATCTACAATTTCAGCCGCACTTCCCCTTTGCCAACCATTTGACAAGGCTTACCAACCCCTAAATAAATCTTTCCAAAGTCTCCATGGACATAATCATGGAAAAATACTCTATTTGGGGTTGCATGGAAAGAGGCATCATAATCTAAAACCCAAGATTCTACTTAATCCAAGGAACATATAAGAGTATCTCGTGCAACAATACATGCATCATTTGCTTCTTTATTTCCTTCATGCTGATCTTCTACCAACCAACAATCTTTCTTTACATGCCCTTTCTTTCCAAAATTCCATAATTGATAAATCTTTCCATTAAATTTCTCCATTCTTAGTTTACATTCTTCTGCCATTTCTTTACTCCCACTCAAATAGAAACCCCTGTGAGTGACCTATAATCAACAAACACTAACCTACACCAAACCAGGCTTTGATAAACCTTCAACTAGGCTCTGATACCACTTATCAGGATCTAGAACACATAGCTCTAATACCACTTGTTAGGATCTACACACAAAGCTCTGATACCATTTGTTAGGATCCACTCCTTAAGAGTACACTTGATTACCTTTTGTATAAGCAACTAAACACAAAATTAAACCAGAAGTAATAAGTAACTAGAATTTAGAAACAACACAAAATATGAGAGACAATACAATCTTGTATTAACACTCTTCTAGAAGGAAATATAATGAAGAAATCACACTCTTCCCACACCTCTCAGATGTACATTAATTCTCCCTCAAGAGTTCTCTCTCTCACAATCAATTATAACCACAACTCAACACTGAGTTGTTCCCTCCACCAGTAAGTGACAATCAACTCAACCATTGTTACCTTCTTCTAGTCCACCAAGGACTCCATGTACTCCAAGTAGATCTCCTTTATCTTACACACCTATAGATATAACTGATCTTACTTACCATGTAGATCTCTTTGATCTTACACAAGTTGTAGATCAACGGATCTTACACACCTTGAGACAATCAACCCAGTTATTGTTCTTTCCTTCAAGTTGAGGATCTAATCTTTATCCTTAGACTTGTCCTTGATTACATTATAGCCCCATGGGTCTATTAAATAGATCCCAAAACAAATAATTATTAGAAATGCATACTCAAGACTAAAATTAGTCTTTACATGCAAACTAATTGTTCATCTAAAATTAGACCAGTTCTAGAGACGCAGGAAAATGCACACACACACAGGTTACCGATGTCAGTTCTTGTTTGACCGATGCTGGCTGACCCCTAATCAATGTTGGTTACTGTGTATGCTGAATATGACTGATGTCAATTGGCATGATCGACATCAGTTACTCTGACACTCAGTAACCTCCACCATTTGCATAATAGTGAAGCTTTTAGCTCCACAACCTAACATAGGGGGCTATATATGGGGCTCTATGGAAGGCTCATCCTCCATAGAACCCTACATCCAACCCCATAATTCTAAAGGGTAAGGGGTAGGGTTATAAGTGTTTTTCTTATTTGAATTTCCCATTGTGAAATCTATGCCTTTAATCCTCTATCAATTAAAAAATATTGAAGAGTTAATTATATTGATTTTTAAGTTGTTATGGCATTTTAATAGGTCATATACAATCAATTTTATTAAGTGGTTATATAGTATGTTTAATTTGTTTGACTATGTAAAAATAGAATCAGGGTTTTTTATTTATTACCACTTGAAAGTATATATACATATATATTATTATAGGTAGAGGAGCATATATGCATCTTATAGGATCTTGATGACCTAGGGTATATATACACATCAATGTATATAATAATGTGTGTGTGTGTGTGACTAGCATGAGTCAATTTAGGGTTGTTTTGATATAAGAATGACTAATTATTATGGAAACTTGTTGTATGTAGTTAATTGAATAATAGAGGTATGAATTTAGGTTGAGTAAATAAATAAAATGATTTTATTTATAAGGGTTATGATAATGGATTATATTGAAAATAATTAAAATAATAACCATGTTTGATTATGATATAATAATGGTTTGTGTCAAACTGATAACTAGGTTTGATTATATATTAATAGACTATGTCTAACTATTAAATAAGTCTAAGTTATTATAACATAATATACTTAGTTTATTTTTATACTAAGCAAGGTTTCCTAAATCAATATTAATAATATTTTATTTCTTAATGATTATATTTTTATATTATTTTGACTATGTCAAATTATTGATAGTTTGGAATATATATTTAGATTAATTTGATTGTGTCAAATGTCAAAAATGTTTGGGTTATTTTTTAAGTCTTGGACTGTATCAAATGTTTGTTTGATATGGATATTCATTTGGCTATGTAACCAAACTTAACCTTTAAGTTAACGTTGAATCTTTTATTCTTGGTTAAGTTGTAGACTGAGCACAAATCCAGTAGATAAAAATATAAATCTATCATGTCTTTTAGTAGAATCAATAAAGCCTGATTTGGATTGTATTTGGTTTGATAACTTTGTGTAAAAGGAAATTTGTGCATTATGTTTTATTAGAACACTTAAATCATAAATTTATTGGTCATTATATTTTAGTCTGAAACAATACATACTATATGCGTTTTACTAGATAAAAAGAATAAGTGTGGTATATCTTATATATGTCTAGGATATATAATGAATTTATTCATCATAAACTATAGGTTTATAAAAGTATAAATGTATGGAATGTATATGCTTTTATGTAATTATTATAGTCACCTAAAACACTACTCCATATAGAGATGTTTATTTATTGTGTATATTGTGTGTAGTATTTAACATAATCAAGATTTCAAGATATCTATTATATGTTGAATGTTTGGTTAAAATTCTAAGTTTATATAATTCAATTTCTAAATTATAGATATTTTACAATTAATAAAATATTGGATTTATTGTTTGATTTGTAAATATGAAGAAGATTTAAACTAGGTTTAAATAAATAAAAGTTGAGGAACTAAGTTTTACAATGACATAGTGATATTGAGTAATTGGTAGTCTATATATGATTCTCACTCAGATAGTAATATTCTATTGGGGATTGCATTTTGATTCTATTTATTATCCTGTAATAAATTAGAGAATCATAGATTCATTGCATTTCATTTGATGGACTAAATTAAATAAAATGATATTTTTGTATTTATCATTTTTTATCTACTAATAGGGAATATTCTATTAAAATATATTAGTTTTTATATTATTTTATATTTTACCAAATCTAACATTCATGACACTAAATAATTAGTATATGAATTTCACTAACTTAATTAGCACTATAGTACGAGACGAGGTGTAATCCAATTGAGTGGTATGTATGAATTTGACTAATCTTAGAGATAATTAAGTATTAAAAACTTTGGCCAAAGTAATGTTTTAATTAAACATTGTCATTTCATATGTTGAAACAGTGTTCATGTTTGTGAAATATAATATTATAATGGATTTATTTATGATAAACATTATGTATTAGATATCTTAAACACATGACTTATGTTTTGTTACTCTAGATTTGAACACTATAATTACCTACCCATCTATGAAGGGAGGGCAATTCCCTTGTTTGATAAATAGTGTGGGGGATCTATGGTTCATGGTTGGTATGAAAAAACACTCGAATGATGATATTCCTCCTATCTGGATTACTATAATAGGGACAACACTTGAGATTATATATTGATACTTGATTCATGGAGACTCTTGAATCATGGAGACCCTATTCCATAGAAATTTATATCATGTTCTATCATTTGATATATTTTTATGTATTTCTGAAAACTATAATGTTTATACATTATACTTATATATCAATGGTTATAATGTTGTATCAGTCATGGCTGAGTTTGTACTATTTAATTTATAATTAGATGCACTATTTATGTTTATTTAATATTGTTCATGATTGGCATATTTTTTCATAGTGATACTTAGCTAAGTTGATTAGCTATAAACATTTTTGGTTAACTATATTAATACAGTTAGTTAAATATCACTAATTAGGTTTCTCATGGTGAAATTTATATGATGAATGTGTTTAATTAAATTTTTAAAAACTACTATATTCTGTAAAAATTCATTAGGGTTATTACATCATCTCAGTCTTATACACTTGGAAAACTTAGACCTTAGTTATTCCTCTCAATTCAAAAACTTTGTTATGTTCATAGATATCACATATGATCTACCTTGTGCCCCTTGGCCTATCTCTTGCTTTGATTAGTCTTATGTTTATGACCCAAAACTTCTATCTTTCTTTAAATTCTTAAATCCCATTTATCTTCCAACTGTACAAGTTTTGAGTCTATACTTACTTTCTTATGCCATGGACGCTAGTGTCCTAGATAGATACCTATGTTGACTTAGGTGTCCTGATCCAATGCAAGTGTCTAATTTCTTAAATCCATCCAAATATAATATTTAATGTATCCCAATGGTCATCTTATGTTATTTAATGTGATTCACTTCTCTGAAATTATTGATATAAATACAAATCAACCTTCATTAATTTATCACCAAGCAGAAACCAAGTTAACCTATCAAAGTAATTCAATCAAACACTAAATAAAGTAAATCTTACTTATTTTATCCTATTTTCATATTACTCATAGGGAAAACAAGCTCATATCTTTGAATTACTAAAGGATCATCCCGATATCCTAATTTTACAAGTTACAAAATAGGTCATTATTGTAATTGATTTGCACATATTGCATGATTCACACATAATCCAACATGTAAGGTATCTCTACATAAATTTGATGCCCTATTTGGAGTAATATATAAGTAATCAATGCTCATTAATATATGGATATTTGGGCTCAACTCAACACCATTTGGCCACTAACCCATTTCCCCCAAGGTCACTATGAAGATTAAAAGTTACTATTTTATTGTTACATGAGGAGCGACCATCCATGACCAAAATATGATGCACCATAGTGAATCTGGAGACAAACCTAAAAGTATCCATGTGGTTCTATCACTTTATAATAGTTATTTTATACAATACACCTACATTAGGTTCAAATAATTGCATTGACACACTAATTAAAGGTTGATGCTAGTGAAGCACTCAATAATAAATTTAGAGACTATTCCAAAATATTTTTCTAGTATACATCAATCCTTTTCCACATAAAAAAATAAATTAGCATCATAACAATCTAAGTACATTACTTTTTTGTCATTTGCATCTCTAGCATAGTTATACTTACTATTTTTATCCTATCTTAATTTATTGAACTCAATATATGTTATATCTAAACTTAGATTCTAATTGTCCTACTATAGAGATATTTTATCACCCTTTTAATTTAGGCTATATCTACCCCCTTTAACCCTATATAACCTCTATCTAAACATTTCTAGGGTCAAATATCTGGTGGACATGATTCATGTGAATGTAAAAAAAATTATATAGGGATTCCAAACCTCCTAGGGTTTTAACTTGTGACGGATTTTTAGATTTGAAAAATCACCCTATGGTTTTACCCTCCTCTGGTCACAAGTGATTCATGTGCATATGATTGAAATTTTATTCTTCCTTTATTGACACATTTTATCCTCTAAACATGTCCATTTTAAAATTCCTCATATGCAGTTTCTACTAAGGTTGGTATACTAAAAACCCTCTTTTTGTTCACCAAAATTCATTACATATTTTATATTATTTGTAATTTACTATTTTTTATAAATATTGGCATACATGGTCAATGGTCTAATTTTTTTTAATTAAATATATATATATATATATATATATTTCATCAAAAATTATATTTTATTCAAAAACCTCTATGAAATTTCTAAAAAATATTCTTTATTTATTACATTGATGATTCTTTATTTGGAATATTGGGGGGTATTTGATGCGATTAATTTCGCAGTTTTGGAAAATTTATGATTATTAATAGTAAAAATTTAAAAGTAATTATAATTTTTTTATAAGTATATAGATATAGACAAAAACCTCTTTTAGTTTGCCCAAATATTATATAAATTTAACATTTTACTATTTTTAATAAATGTAGACCTATAGGTCATACACTATAATTTTTTCCCTGTATTTTTATGTATTCATATATTTCCTATTTTCATATAAATACCTATCTCATATTATTTTTAAAATCATCCAATAGTCTAAAATTGGTATATCCTTATAGTATCATGGTTGATTACTCCATAACACTTGCATGTCTTTGATATCCTATTTTCATATCAATTTTTTGAACATTTAAAATGGATATAAAGGATCCTATTTTTCCTCTTAAACCTAAATATTGTGATATATATCATACCTCTATATAGGTTGATATTATCACTTATATAAGGGGTAAGGTGGACTATTGTATATGTTCAAAACAAAGTAATCAATCCAAAGTACCTAGGGTTTGTGTTTGTGAATCCCTAAAATATCAAATCACTACACTGATAAAGTTAATAAAAAGAGATAAAATAAAGATTAGATACTTATATAATCTAATACATGGTAGTTTTAATCATGTTTTTTCATCCTCATTTACCAATTTGTGCCAAATAAGGTTTCATATCAAAATGAAAAGCTAAAACATGACACACCTAAAACTAGTGATCCAAATATTATACCAAATGTTACTAAGATACCAAGTGAAATATTAAGATAAATTATTCAAAACAAAGTGATAAAATAACATCCTATCTATCCTATAAGGAGATCTCAATATTATTTCATATCATATAATGCATGGACATCATACAAATTATTGTTTTACATTGAGGAACAAAATACAAAGTCAAAAAGGTAGTGTGATCATATCATTGATCTAATAAAACCACTCACATTATGAATAATTATACTAAAGAAAATACTAAAACAATAAATATGGGTACCAAAGGAAAATTTAGAGAAAAAATAATTGCAAATATCAAACTTAGAGCTAGAAAAGTTTCAAAACAAAAAATAAAATCAATAAAAGGATATATATTTTCTTATTAATACTTGTAATAAATTTTATAAAAAATATGGTTTTGGAAATAAATATTTACAAAAACCTTTGTTATCATGGTCAAGGAGTGAGAAAAAAATTCCCAAAGTGTCACTAATCCTATTTCCATATATGATCAGAATGATAGGCTTTGCCAAATCATCAATACTAATGCATATCATCAAAGGATACATTTTGTCAAAGAACAAGAACCCACAAATGAAAATAAGGTACAAAAAGAGCAATGGCCACATAGATATTAAAACCCATAATTATAAAAAAATATGTCAAAAAATAAGAGACAATTGAAAGTTCTAATGTCCGAAATTAGGTTACAAAATTGGAAATCACAAGCCATTCCTCATATAAATTACCTTTTATTATTACTATTGAAGTTGAGGGCAAACAATTTACAGATATCAAGTTATGGAATTTCAAGATATAAATTTTTGTTCTATCATTTTTATGCTCTCTTGAAAATAAGATTCAACATGTTGATGAAACTAATTCAATATTAACAATTATGGGATAAATTTAGTTAAGAGTTTCATTTGATTTAAAATAATGTTCTCTTAGTTTTTAGGATATTAATAATCCAAGGGTTCACAATATTTTACATGGAAAATCATGGATATATTCAATAGGAATAGTAGTTGATAGAAACAATAGTTGCATATCCTTTTATCATAAAGGAAAATACATCTTTTTCCAAAGAAGAATTATATATTTAACTATCATACAAATAGATACAAATAATGACATACATAAAAGGTCACAACCATAATATGAAACACATATTACAAGCTTTACATAGTGGCATCTCCTTGATGAGTACATTAGTTTTTGGTAGGCCTTTTCTTTGTACACATATTACTTGCATGACACTTTTCAAATATTCTTAACATAGTCCAAAAATACAAAAAGAATCAAAAATACAATAATAAATTTATAATAGAACATTTTCTATTGGATCTTTGGCATCTATGTGTTAGTTCCATCTTAATGAATGGCATATCAGTTAATCCTAGATATACATTTGTGTCATGCCTCTATGCTAGTGTGATAAAATCATACATAGATACATTATCTATTTATATTTTATATGTTGGGTCTTCCATTTACTCATGTCATGTAGACATTGGTGGCATCCACCTATGTGATCATAATACTTATGTGTTACATTATTATATGGTTAATTTACATTATCATGTTTTGAGATCATGTATGTACTTACACATCCCTTTATCCATGATTATACTTTTATAGGGTATTTGATATGCTATTCACTTGATGGGTTTTACTAAAAGATTTTATCCATGGGCTATTATGACATGTTTATTATGATTTTTTATGCTTTATTTTATGGACTTCCTTGAGTGTCTTTATTTACTATTATCTTGTGTTTTTGAGCATTTGAACATGATGATATATTTATATCCCCTATTCTTATGTCTTATTTCTTTGAAATTTGAATAGTTCATTGATTATTTATGGACATTTTAATATGTCATCTCAGATTTTATGGAAATTTGACTAAGTCATGTTCCTTTTATTCCACAATAGTTAAACATGTCACTTGTTTGTGGTCTCTTTGAACCATTGCCTTTTGACTTGATTTTGAGTGCTCTTGTGTGTGTTATTAATTTTCTATTAATATTATACCATTATTATATAAAAATTACCATGATATATATCATGCATATTAGGCCTTCATGTGATCACATTGTTCTATGTGCTTCAATGCTACATTTTCTTAGACATATCCTATATATTACATGGTACTTTTCATAGATTATATAATTGTATTATCTTTTTGAGGTGAGGTAACTATCAGTTTCTATTCTTCCCTTACCTCAAAGGGGAGAATTTATTTGGGGTCATGTCATAGTGTCATGCTCTTCAAAATTTTCATAATTTTAAGATTTAGTGAGGGCATGCTTTAGAAGCATGTTCTCCACACTTATTCAACATTTGGCACTTATATTAATTTTTAGATTCAATGGGGGAATGCCATATAGGTATGGATTTTACACATTCATAATTTTTAGATTCAATGGGGGCATGTTCTAAAAATATGTCCTCCACATTGCTACTTATTTTAGTTTTCAATTTTTTCCACATATAGTGAGGGCATGCTTTGGAATAATGTTATCCATAGTTACATAGTTTCTAAACTGGTTAAAACACACAATTATATACTTTATACTCATAATTTTGGTTGAATTATTTACATTGGTACTATTATTATACACAATTTCAGCATGAGACATATCTAAGGTACATATGTTATGAAATTTACACCTAATATTACAATAAAAAAATTAGTTTCAAATTTCAAAACACCCTTAAAGACTGCCATCATCCACTAGGATGTACGTTTATGGACTACATTAAGTAAATCTACTATAGTAGTTGGCTTATTTTTGGTATTTTTAAGGTGATTAAATCACTCAATCTTGTCAATTTTTTAGGTTTGAATTCATTGTATCATCCAACCTTACCAAATTGATAGTATGATTTATCTTTGTTCACTCATGTTCATGAGGATATATGTATGATTGGGTTTCATGGTTGAGATAATTTCAACTATGGAAACTTACCTTTTCTCTTAGGTTGGGGACATGTGCCTTACAATCTCTCCTTATCTCTATCTCCTTAGATATATGTACTTTATACATTTATAAATATTTTTCCTAATATCTATTTTATATCCTTACAATGATAAATATTTCCAATTAATTTTCTAATAGGAAAGGAAGTTACATCGATACACAAGTGTACTCATAAACCACTCTCTTTCAATTTAAATATTTTAAATAATTTAAATTCCAAATTAATTAAACTAATTATGGAATATAAAATTATCCTTGTTTTAGGTTAATAACCAACAAATCACTCAGGTTATGCTCATGTAAAAAAAATGTGTTATGTTCACTGAGGTATGCATTCATTTCCTTTAAAATATTAATTTCATTAATAGATTAAAGAGGGAGAAATGTATATGATATTTATGGATTATTTAGAACCTCAATCTTATAGACTTTTAAAACTCAAACCTTAGATATTCCTCTTATTTCTATAACTTTCCATCTCTTTAAATTCTCGCATCTACTCTATCTTGTGCCCTTTGGCCTATCTCTTGGTATGAATATTATTATATTGATGACCCAAAAATTATATGTTTCCCATCATGCTTAAATCCTACTTATCTTCCACCTTTTTTTTGAGTATGTACCTATTTTCATATTCCCTTAACACTAGCATCCTAGATAGACACATGTTGATGTACATGCCATATTTTTATGCAAGTGTCAAGTGCCCTAAATTAATATATTTTGAAAATGAAAAGTATCCTATAGTTGACATAAGTAATTTAATTAGAGTTACTTATAAAAATGGATTGATATAAATAAAATATAAACTGCATTCATTCCTCACCTAACACAAACTAAGGAAACATATCAAAAGCATTCAATAAAGTACTAAATAAAGAAAAACTTCCTTATTTTCTCTTAATTTCATATCATTTGTATGGAAAACACACATATAGGTCTGAATTACTAAAGGAGTAGCACATTTTAACCTTTTAAGACTTAGTTAATGTAATTCATACATTTTTTAAAGGGATGACTATAATAAATCAGGGTAAATACATGAAATAAATACAACCAATGATTTTTATATAATTGACTTAATCAGACCTTTCTAAATATAGAAGTAAATAATGCAAGTAAGAACTTAATTGAAAAATTTATAAGACATGATCTAAAGGAGGCTAAAAACTAAGATAGAGACTACTTTGAATATCATAAAAAGGATCCAAGTGTCAAAACTCTTCCTTGATAGTAGTTCCCTACTTAGATAGTATAACTATGTGGTGTTAGTATCCCTATTTTATCAAGTGTCCTCTATGAATGATTATCCCAAGCTTCTAGGTACACCTATGGATAGATATATAAGGTCTATTCCTCTATGGATGAGTTCTAAAACCTTGTACATGGTTTGTTTTAATTGAATTTATGAGTAAACCCTAATCCTCCATATTGTTAGGGCATCTAGTTAATACAAGATAAAAAGTGTGTATGTTGGTAGGGTAGGGTAGACATCCTCAATGCCCTGCTATGAACATAGTCTCCTACATACCAATACTCTGAAGTGGGATCAAGCTATATGTAATTATCCCCACCTAAGTGTTGGTGCAAGTGCAAGTGAAGCTAGTATGATAGTTGACTTAAGTTATTTGAATATGATTGAGATTTGAAATCTAAGTAATATAATTTTAGGAATGTTGTAGATGGTATTATAATAAGTAAGATAGAATAGGGATTGATAACCTTAATTGTGTACAACTTGTTCTAAATTTTCATATGTAATTTATATCTAATTTTCATCTAGTGTTTAGAGGGCTAAAATTCATATTTATATTATTACGATGCTTGTGTGGGGTGCTAAAAGAGGTTTAGGATGATCCTAGGAGGTCTAAGATTTGAAAAGATATTTGTTTGTGAAAATAATAGGGAAATTAAAATAGCACCATTATTGGGACACTAATGCCATGTGGTTATACTTTCCTTATTATGGTGTTCATGTCCGGGTGGCCCCACACTAGGCATGGAGGTATAAGATGAAAGAATTAAGGTCTAGGACTACTTTAGGGATGACTAGGGATGCCTTTGGCCTAGATAAAAGTTGGATATGTGTGAAAATATGATATATGATAAGTATATGGTTGAGCTACGAATAGGTGGTCTGAAGTATCACTCTTATCCCTCAAGTGTCACTTTTATGTGGTTACATTCCCCCCCCACCTTTATTTTATATATCAATCAATGAAAAATGACTAAGATAAATGAACAAAACATACGTAGACTTATATAAGAGTTGAAGCTTATGATTCTAGGTTTGATTATGTGAATAATGATCTGATGTGTATCCTCTATGTTAAACATACATAAATCAGTCCTTACTTAAGAGATATAAAAAACAAAGACAAAACAAAGTAAATAAGTGAAACTAAGTAAAACATAGTAAAGGGATAAGAGAGAGGAAAGTAAAAAATACACCTGATTGGGTATGAAAACTAATGTATAAACTTGGTGATAACCTATGTATGAATGTAGATAGTGATCAATCATTGAATAGCTTGCTCAATTCTCATTTATAGGTGGCTCAAAAACTCAATTTGATTTTGACTCCATCATTGTCTACCCTATCTTTGGGGATCATGACTTGTGAATATCTTGGATTGGACTAATGGTGTGCCCAACCCTCTCATGTAGGAGGATCATTTACTTAAATAGACCATGACTCCATCATTACCTACCCATGTGTTTTAGATGTATCTAAAACTTAAACTATGTGATGTAACTAGAAATATGTAACTAAAAAATTATGTTCTATAGATACTCAAGTATATTAGGTGGTTCCATGCCTCTCAATAATGTAAACCATTATATATGGAGTAATGAATTAAACTGGTGTGTAACCTAGAATATAAAATTATATGTATATAACATAGAGAATGAAAGGGAATTTGTCATTATATCTGATCAATTAGTGTGTAAGTGATCAAATAGAAATAATTTACTATGCACATGCCCCAAATAAGATATTTGATCATATAGATTATGGATTGAGTTGTAATAATATGTATCTGAGTATCTGAACTAAATAAGGGAATGATCATGTCATGCATGATTCCTCCAATATGAGAAAACCATTATGAATTTAAGCTAAACTAATATGAATCTAAGCTAAACTAGGCAAAACTAATAAATCTGTAATTGAACATGTGCAAACCTAGAGTGTACCTGCTATAATTTTTTGACCAATCTATATTTTTTTGAAATTAAGGCTATTGTATAGTAGTACCATATCTTGGACAATAGTATCATGTGGTGCTAGTGTCCCAATTTGGGTGATAATGTTCATCTACTTTAATTTTTGTGTAATTATATTTATCTTTGTGTCACTATTTTCCAACTATGTTTACCTATATCTAGTTTTTATAATCTAAGCATGTGTGTTGAAAAATGTATTTCAAGTGCATTATGGGAGGCTAATCTCTATGACAAACCCCTATTAATTCCCCATACTTTTAGGGGAGTTATTGAACCTATGCAATAACTATCCTCAAAATAAAAATATCTACAAGATGTGTGTTATCTAGATCATATATGATGTATGCATACATAACATCAAAATGTAAGATAATATGAACAAGGTTTTGTGATGTGTGATGTATCTTATGTATAGCGTTCAAAAGGTTTTTAAGATAGATATAACAATGCATCTAAAACTAAATATGTGTAATAATTGATTAAATACCTAGGGACATTCATATGATGTCCATCTAGGCACCCATGTAAGAAAGGGGAGATGCATGAGGTGCCTCATGGCATCTAAAACTGAATTATGTAACAATCAAGAGACAAGTGTTATGGACATAATTTATAAAATAAATCATACATACTACACAAATGAGGAATGAAAATTAGGCCAAGGGGTCACAATATGAGGGACATGAATATGTCACTAAATATAAGAATATAAGACATACAAGGGCATGTTCAAATGTCCAAATATACAAGCAACAAGTAAGTTGGTTTAGAGACACATAGAAGGAAATATTCAAATGTCCACATACACAATCAAGAAGGCACACACAAAGAGATGAGCACATGCCAAAATTATACATATTATGAAAATAAGTGGAATAGAGTTATAGAGTAATGGCATATTCAAATGCCCTTGAATATAAGAATCATAGAGCAATAATCAATAAAAACTAGGAAAGATAGAAATGAAAGTATGCAAACATGTAATAAAAATATGTGTAAGAGCCAATATGTGCATATGTTGAGTCTAAAGTAGTTATAGATAGATAGTAAAAAAATATGAGTAATTGTAGCATGATCAATATCAAGAAAGACTATTTCATATAATTTAGACTTACAAATAGTCCAAACATTTTAAAACTATCATAAGTAAATTGGAATGTATCAAGATTAAATTAGATGATATCAAGATTAAGTTGGACTTTTTATAATGTATCTATGATAAGTCCAAACTATTTAAAATTATCATAAATAGTTAGTAGTTGAAAACTATCATAAATAAATTGGACTTCATCAAGAATTACTTGCATTTATTATAAATAAATCACATCTATATTATATATATACAATAAGTCCAAATTATGTGGCCATTAAAAACTGGTTTATAGACCATGCATTTATAGATAACAGGATTTGATGGTTTATTTATTAAGAAAAAATTATTCTTACATCAATTGGGTGCTCGAGCGATATGTGATTTAAAACACCTGGGATGATTGGGATGCCATGGGTCATCAATTGATTAGATCATGAACTATCTATTTAATCTTATTTAGGTGACATCTTTACCACCATCAAAGTTTATCTAATATTTGTGTAACTACCATGTGTTGATTATGGGTGTTCTATTATTAAATTATTAATATAGTCTCCCACATACTCAAGTTACCAAGATTGCGATACGTGTTATAATCCCAGGTGCTTGTATTGTTTTGGACTTTATTTAAGATTTGTCATCCTTTTGCACAATTGAGTCATTGAGATTGTGCCACATGGCATAATATTGGGTGCTTGTACAAAGTGTGATTTAAAAAACTAAAAATCTAAATAGTATTTGTTGATACGTAAATACTGAGGAATAAATATTAACGTGCATGTGGAACATTCTAAGGCGTAAACCCTGAAGATGTTTTCGCATACATGGGAATGCCATAGTGTATTTTTTAAAACACAAAATCCAAAGTGTAAATTATGAAGACCATTTGTTGAAGGCCATTTTGAAGGATGCAAAAATGTGACTTGGACATTCTAATAGTCAAATGATATTAAATAGATGCACAATTATCAAAATACTAAATGATCATAGTAGAAAATATAAAAATAAAATGTTGAAGTGTATTTTCAAAGACCCAAAATAGGAAGTGACACTAGAAATAAATATAAATAAATGAAACAATAAAACATTATACATTCTCAAAAAATGGATTAAAATTTTAATAAAACATTCATATTTCTCATTCCAAAATTAAGGAAACACCATTTTAAATTTCCCAATCCTTTTATCACTATTTTTATTAGTGCCTAGTGGGATGATGCATTTAAATAGTCTATTACAATGCTTTTCAAAAAATCAATGAGAACAAGTGTATGACCTCTCCAATTTTTATTTGGTTTCCAAGTGTAGATGATACTATCTATGAGTATGGATGGTAAGGATGAGTCAGTTGTGTTTGGATTCCATTTCTTATCTAAGTAGCTTGGATAGATTTTTTTATTATTCTCCATATTTTTTCCTTACATGAATTGGGATGAACCAAGCTACATTGACCCTTCATTCTATATCCTCATTTATTTATAGTATCTCAATATTTCTTTTAGCTATAACAACCCATACTATGTATTCCATTTTTTTAGAATCGTTAGGTTTGAAAATTAACATATATTATATTTACACATCTTGAGATAAATCAAATGAAATTTTTGTTATTTTAATTCTTGGACTAACATATGTATCTATAGATGCCACTCTAAAATAAAGGGTCCTATCATGAACTATTTTTATGTATATATCTATGTAGGTGTATGTCATGGTGAGTTCTAGGCCAAAAGACTCCTGTACACTCAACTTCAGAAGGGGACATGTCTTCTTTCATTATGTCATGGATGTTTTAGGATTTATATGCTACATCCTTCCACTTACTATTTATGGTCAAATAAAATTCATTGAATTTCTATACATACTTATTCAAGTTATATTTAATTTCTTTTTCACTCTTTTTTATACTTTTGAGTCTTTTGAAACAATGGAATCCATAGACATTTTTGTATATTTCAAGTCTTTGAAATATTTTTTTTAAGAATACCTTATAAAACATTTGGCTCACCATTTTATTTTTTTACCCATAATGAAATTGAGGGGGAAAAATGTATATCTCTTATAAAAGAAAGTATTGACCTTTTATCAAGCCTACTATTTCATTTCTTCCCTTTAGCTGGTAACTATTAACATATCTTTAAAATCAACTACCTCTTCAATCAAATATGGCATGAAGTTTATTATATTTTCACATATCCTATAAGTATCCATCATCTTTTCCACACTCCATACATCTTTCCTTTTTATGCATTCATAAAAGTTTCTAAATGTGTCATAGATGTCCTCATGGGTATGTCCTATTAAGAGAAATCTAACCTTTACATTGAGGAAAAGACCTTTATATAGAAGGAGAGATAAATATTACAACACATACTTGTACAAAAGAACATGATTTTATGAATTTTTAAATGTAACATTAGTTCCATATAAGGTTTGACATTTATAAAATATTATTATGGATGGAAGTACCTATTCTTATTGTCCCCACAACAATTGTCTAGTTGAAGGTATAATCTAGAAGAATGTTTCTTGAAGGCACCAATTGATTGTGCTTCTTCTCTATATTTTTGGCATTCAATATATAAGTTTTTAGACAAAAGTGCATCATATAATGTATATTTTGAAGTTCTAGGTTTATATAGTAAATATCCATAAGTATCTGGCAATGTTATTTCTATATCCCCAAAGTACTTGTTGAATGAGGTGATAGTAAAGTTAGACCCTCCAAGAACGTATGGTATAAAAAATGCCCATATATGCCTACACCATGACCATGTGTTATAATCCCTACCATTGACAACTCTAATATTCTATTGATAATTGCAATGGTTTTTATCACTGTCCTTAGCGCAAATGTATTTTGACATTCCAACTTGTCATGAATGGCATTGAGGAATTCTTCAAGGTATTGTTATGACATTAATTTATGTGTGTAATACATTTGTCTTATAGAAAGTATTTGATTTGAGTACTTCACAAATTCTTAATCGATACACTCTTCTTGATCTATAGAGAGGGATGCAAAGCATTTATTTTAACTCAATAATATCCATGTTTTTCACCTACCAAAGTCATCA
This sequence comes from Torreya grandis, assembly GCA_037957365.1. Taxonomy (NCBI): domain Eukaryota; kingdom Viridiplantae; phylum Streptophyta; class Pinopsida; order Cupressales; family Taxaceae; genus Torreya; species Torreya grandis. Next base: position 951,114 of record JARHVA010003570.1, read on the forward strand.
AACATGGCAATGGTCACATCATGAAAATTAGTTCTCCACATGTTATTGAATTTTGGTTGGGATATTATCTCATATTCCATATCTTGTAATTATGCATTGATGTGACACCCCATAAATTCTTGAGTGAAAGATGTTGTAAAATGTTGAACAGTTTCTCATGAGCCATCTATATCTACTTGGTATGTTAGTCATGTAGAAACATCTAAAAAATCATCCACCAATTGGTACAACAAATATTTAGCTACCATTGTCTTACTATGTGGCTTCTATAAAAATATCCCCATATAGAATGCATTTCATTCCCCATTTTTGTAATAATTTTGAATGCCAAAAAATCTCCTTCTCTTTAATCCATATATTTTAAGCCAGGCTTCCAAATAGATCTCTATACCCTGAAAGTCAATGCTAGTTTTGTTTTCATTTTTATTAAAAAAAACTAACAGAAAGGGCATCTAAGACATTTTGCCTCCTATCTATTGTGGTGGAATCAAGTAAATTAATTTTTTTAGATTTAAATTTGCTTTAATTTGAGATTCTAAAATCTAAAAAAATAAACCTGCTTGATTCCACCACAATAGATAGGAGGCAAAATGTCTTAGATGCCCTTTCTGTTAGTGTCAAAATAAATTTAGAAGGAGAAATAAATTAAATTTATTTTTTTGGTGCAACATTTATTTAATTTTTTGGTGCAACATTTATTTATTTTCTCCTTTAGTGTCATGTATGGTAAATTTAATTATCTACAAGTCTCAGTGTCCACTATTTTATTGGAAGTCCATCTAATGATAGATGTTTCAGTTAGCTCTATACTACAAGTATCAAAATGTTTTATAACATGCCTTATGTAAACTCCTAATTCAATCTCTAGCATTGGAATAGGAATGGAAGCAAAATCTACCCTGTTTATGCAAATTCAATAAAACCAAAAGTAATTTTTTCATCATTTTCAAGAGCTGTACATTTGTGTAACAAATATACCCTTTTCCCAAGAATTTTTTTCTTAGACTTTGAAATGTGGTAGGATCATTGATATATCAAACAAATGAATCCAAGTAAGGGTTTCCTTATTGTAATGGCTATATATGCAGAACTAAACTCACATTATTTTGTCTTTGTTCCATGTCATTATCTATAGAAAACTTTTATGTGACGTGTTACATCATTTTTGTTCTCCATATAGTAAAAATATCAACTACATCCCCAAAATAATCCATAAAAGATGCAAGAAAATCAAGTGGTAGAGTCAGATCAAAATATTTAGTCATATTAACACTTACACATTTAATAGGTATTTCCTTATTATGGCATGCAGAAGTGAGATTTATGGGTTCTACAGATTCAACATCTATACTTTCCACTTTGTGTATTCCTCCTTCACTAATGACCTTACAATTATTTATGAGAAAAACATATTCTCCACATTGGAAATCCATTGACGTATGATTCTTTAGCCTAGACATTTGCAAAAGACATGAAAAGAGTTTTTAATTAGGTTATTTATAAAATCAATCCAATTTATACTTGTGTATAAGAGATAAAGCTATATTTATATTATAACATAAGCATAGAGATGTGTTGAAACCTAAAAATGTAAAAAAGGTAATGTACAACATTTGTTTTAGATTGAGGTAAAAATAGGTTTTGAAGGGGCCCCAAAACCCTGAAATAGAGAGCTAAATAAAGAATGTTTAAGCCCATAGGCTACGCCTAAAAAAAACTACAATGAAGTAGCAAAAATAGGTTTTAAATGGACCTGAAACCATTAGAGACACATCCGGTCAAAACCCAGAAACAGAAATCTGGTAGCACAACAAACAAAAGATAACAAAAGGAGAACAAAGATCAGTACCAGTTTCAAAACCAAAAGGAAGGACCAGATTATTCATCCAGTTCGAGTATCAAGTTCATGGCTTCTTTTCCTTTCAAATCAGTTTCCCGGGTGGTAACCTCCAGCAAAGCTCCTTTTTGTGTATCTTTCTTTCTGGAACTTTGCCTTTTCCCTTTCCTGGGACCCTCTAGTGCTTTGGTCTCCTCATTGGCACGTTTACCTATATTGATAGTAGCTACACAAATGTTGGATGCTACTTCCTCCATTTTCTTTCTGTTGTCCTTTATTAGTTCTCGAAGGTTGTTTTCATAAGCTTTGAGCTTGACAGGGATCTCGCTTAACTAATTGTCCATGTTGTTTACTTTGTTCCAAGCAGCTTTCAGAGAATCTTCCAAAATTTCCACTTTTCTCTTGAGATCAATGATCTCCCTACACCACCAGGAATCAAATTGGGAAGAAGACTCAGCTTTACAGTTAACCCGGGTCATAGGAGTGTGTATTTCATCATTCTGATTCTTCCCTCTCCAATCCTCAGACTTTTTATTGGGGCTATTCCTGGTTTCTTCAAAGAAGTCTTCTTGACTCTTTTGTTCCCGCTCATTGATTCCAGTTTGAATTTCCATCTCCAGTTTTTGAATATCATCCTGGACAAAAATTTCCTTTTCATTCTTAGAAGTTGGGTCCTCACCAGGATCTTCCTGGACAATATCATCCTCTGACACTTTCTGGTTTTCCTCCGTCTCTTCTGTTCTGATAGCAAAATCCTCCTCTGTATTAACTTTATCTTTTGCAATTTCCTCAGACCCTTCTTCATCATTACTAGAGTTGGTGTCCCAGCTCTCAGTTCCTTCTTCATCCTCCAGTTTTTTCTCCTCAGGTTCTTCAATTCTCTCCTAACCCCTTTCTTCTTCTACATTCTGTTTATTAGGACTAGGGGTCTTAATTTTGCCTCTCTTGCTTACATTTTCATTCTTTTTATTTCTTGGCAGCTTATTTTTCCCCTGTTTGGGATACTTAACCAGTGCCCTATTCTTGCAATAGCCTTCAATAAGTAGAATAAGGCCTTCATGAAGAATAGGGCACAAATCCTTTTTCCTATGAGCGTAAAGGCTTTGGATCAGGGAGTAGCAAAGATAGAAAGGAAAAGACAAACTAACCTTATGCCTGAAGTGGTTGAGGAAGACAAAATGGAACTTATGCACTCGTTTGCTTCTTCTGTCCAGGATGAAGTACTCCCTAATACAGTTTAGGATGTCCCTCCATATCCCTTTAATCTGGTCCAACTCATAGAAATCCCCATTTTTGACCAGCTTCTGCTCCTCCTCATCTATTTTGGGGAACTTACAAAAGGCCTCGTTCGAAATGCTAGTCTGCTTGGAAAATTTGAGTCCATCCATTGGCAACTCTGTAACCTCAGCAAGAAAATCCTCAGTTAAATTTATAGTTATACCATGCAAGGTGACCCTGTTGTCAGACCAATTTTTGAAGAAGGCCATCGTGATATGTGGTTTAGAGCCGTGGAGTCTTTCCATGTAGCTCGTTACATTTCCTTTCTGCAGAATTCTCCACACTTGATGTTTCTCTCTCCATTCTGCACTGCTCTTGGGCTCCTGTTTATGGGGTTCTCCCTTCCTTTCACGTGCCATACTCATTTTCTTTGAATCCCAGTTACTATGGATATTACCCTGGATCCTCTTGCTATCAAGTTGATTGGGACATCGACTTTGTTTGTGGCTTTTCAGGATCCGCTTCTCCCGCTTGAGGACCTTACTCTTTAATAATTGAGTTCCTTTCCCCTTGCTACCACTCCTCCTACTCATTATGTTTTTATTACACTCCAATCTTACCTTCTTTCGCATGTGTGGCATCAAGAATAATGATCGCCCTTAAATCCACGCTCCTTTCTAAGGTTTCATCCCACCTCACTTTTTGACCTTCCCGGACAGCACAGTTAGCAAGCCAATCTGCAACACCATTGGCTTCACGGTAGGTGTGGGTGATTTTAATATCTTCAAATTTATTCAAAAGAGTTTTCATCTCCTTTACCTTATCCTCTATGGTCCATGACGCAGTATTCTTATTATTAAGGATATGTGCAACATTTGTTTTAATGACACAATTTATGTCAATCTAGAAAAATGATATATTTTAATATCAAATACTACATATTTCAATTCTTACTTCATCCTAATTTTAAGATATCTCCTAGGAGATACATTTCAAACATGCATCAAAGTGGAATAGCCGTGTAGAGAAAAATAGCTAGTTAAATCAACATTCAACCATTAATTTATTGCAATAGAAAATGATATTGAAAAATAGGTGTTTTGATAAAAACTATGGGCAAGGATTACCTTATTATATATTTGGATCTTGTATGTGATTTGAACCTTTATTATGGACCCAAAAGTTTGAAGGTATCACTTAGGAGATACCTTTCAAACCTGCATATGGGTACCCTTGAAAGTTTGAAGGCAGTATGAGGTGATACCTTGAAGGGCCTTGTAATACCTTCAAGTGTACCCATGACATTAAGCTTAAGGATTCAATTTTAAATATTCAAGGATATGTGGCATGCACCCATGAACCCATGAAATTTCAACACTTGAAAAATATTTCAAGTTCACTAACCAAGTGACTCTTTGTGATTATGCCAAGTGTCTCTATCATATTTACCCAGAGACTAAAAAATTAAACTTAATGTATAAAATCTTATGGATGTGTAAGAAGCAATATGGTGATGCATGTTTCCATCCAAAATGCATCTAAAATTTTTGTTAAAAATGGGGCCCACTTCCCTTGGCCAATGGTGAAACTTTTATTTAAATAAGAACTCTCTTCTTTCTTGAGGATTATCATGATGACATGTGTCTTCAGTGGAAGGGACCAAGACTTATAGTTTTCTATCGCACTCACCTGTGCACTCAGTTGCTATGAGTCCATGATGAACCCAAGTGATGGATTTAAGTTTATAGCTATGTTCTTTATTCTCTCCAAATAGGATAAATATAATTGTTGGACCATGGGGACTCACATAGGTTAAATTTAATGGTAACCCATACCTGTCAATTTCTTTTTGTGATAGTTTTTAAATCAATGTCCAAGAAAGTGGTGGTGATAAGACAAGTATGGAAAAAGGACTGCTAATGGTCATGCAAGACCATTAATGATATGAAATTTCAAAATATTGCATATTTGTCAAGGAAAATTGAGTTGGGATTAATGACATGGATTTCAACACATGTTATGGGATAATTTAAATGTTTGGGAGACAAATAAAGGTCACCATCAAATCCTAAATATTAAAGATGAGGAAGAATACTCATGCTTAGGTAGTTAGTGAATTTAAATAGGTTGGTAAGAGCAAATTGGATGCTAAAAATTGTAAAATTAAGGGGAGGAACAACATAAAAACATTACATACTTTGGTGAACAAGATTATTCTACTATCTACTCTCGATATACTCTTGCGTAAAAGAAATGAGTCCCAAATTTTGATAGAACAAAGCAATCAAACAATGTATATTTCAAGTTTATTAATGGATATGAAAATTTTTAATGACTTGGGTCCCTTAGACTTATTGGAAATTATCAATGTTACTCTCTTTTCCCTATCAACATAACTAGGTGCATAGGTAAGAGCTCTTGCACGTCAACATCTACTTCAAAGTTCTGATGCAAAGAGGCTAATCAAGTTACCTAAATTAAATTAAATGGATGAGGCCATGCATACCTTACTAAGTAGATAGAAGTAAGGGGATATTAATTTTTCTATAGATATCACCATTTAGATCAATTCACATACCATAGTGAAAGCCACAAGCCTCCTGAATCATGGAAAATCCTTATTGCCATACAGTTCCACCTCACCACCAATTCATCTATATGTTTGGGATAAGTTTCCCACTAGGATAAATAGAGTAACCCCAATTGACTCCATTGAGGATGGTGCAATATGCATTCTAGTAGTTTATATTACAAAGAGGTTTTGGTAGATAATGAAGTAGGCCAAGTAGGCACCAAAAGGAGTAATTGACATTGTGTATTGCATGACTCATAAGAATGAGAACATCAACTAGCTCAAGTTTCTTGCATCTAAGATTACCACTAATATCAAAAAGGTACTTCTAGGTATCTCACAAAATTTCCAATATTAGTTTTTGGTTTTGTTGTTATGTTTCACCCAATGGAAGTCCTTACTTGGCCAAGTTAATGTTAATATAGACTTTTGGCCTACTACTACCATCATAGGCATCACCTATACTAAGACATGGAAATGTTATGAGAAAATATGATAGTTTAACACATGGTGGATTGAGGATCTATATTTGATCAGGTCACACCCTTAAATTACATAAGATGTTATGCAATATTTAGGGAAGCATGCATCAATAACCAAGTTATACAATGGTATTCAGATCAAGGTGTATGAGTTGGACATGCCAACTGTGACCCCAATGACCTTTTTCATCACAATGGTTGAATCATAATCCAAAGTACAGAGGCAAAGAGCCATAGTCTCATAATAATTATAGAAAGAGAGAAAAAACCACAACCAACTATACAACCACATGCCTCACCCCAATAGTTCATAGCTCCTCCATAGCAATAGAAATGCAAATAGAAGGGATTTACATAGAGAACCTCACCACTACTAGATATAATGATATGAAGGCAAATCAAGACTTGATTAGATAACCCACATGTGCCAAGGATATCTTGAGAGTATGATATTTCAATGTTTTGGGTTGATGAATAGGAAGTTCTTCAATGCATGATCAAAGATAACTATCAAAAGGTTTGCAATAAGGAGGAGAAGAAGATGTTATTTTTATAGAAATCAATTTGCACTTACCTAGTGTTAAATAAGGTAATCAATGATAATTTTGTCTATATTACGCAAACCCCTCCCTCTATTATTATGGATATTATAGGTCATGAATAATCTCATATCGAACTTGCAATATAAATTTTCCAAAAAATCTAGAAGCTAGTTCATCATCTATGCAATTTGTACATATACTAGAGGAAGAGAACTCGATACAACCACTAATGCACAAAAAATGTATTCATCATTAGGTGAGGCCTTAAAACACCATAATAATACATTTGGTATATTCTACAGAGATAACCATACCAATTATCTCCCATCAGGTGAAGTCTAGGGGCACGATGAGACATAAGGATACACTTGTCCCTCTGATTGAGTCAAAAAACAATTTCATACATAGAGGTGTCACAGTTATCACATATAAATATTTAAAGTAATCATATTCTAATATGGAAATGGATGATGTAAATATAAAGGAGGGATCCCATGATACCACTATCTAAATGAGATCTACCATGCTTACTTTTACTTCCATGGAGATGTCTTTGGATGTTTTTTATCTACCATTGTGTAAAGAAATTGAATGAGCAAATACACTCAAAAAATCCATTATACAAAAGGCTTCAAACTTAGACCATATTTTTTTTAGCTACATGAGGAGAAGTTGGAATTACAAAATCAAATTATTGAGACTAGGTAGCTCATAAATACCACTTTTCTTGCTCTAGTTGTGCAAGTCCTTGGTGATCAAGTAATGTCTGAGGACAAAGAACTCACTACATTGTTGACTTAACTAACAAAGGATTGGGTGAGTGCATAGAAATTATGCCACCAAGGGTAGGCTATCTATGTTGAGATGAATGGAATTTGTGAACTTATATAGGAATATGTACATGTCTTGGATATTACTGTGCTTTAGTTTAAGTAGATTGCACAAGGAATGCTTAATTGGAGGTAACATCTTGAAAAATCCATAGATTCTACTAAACCAAAGTTCATAATTATGAATCAAGCTAAAGATATATTAAATAATCTAATTTATATTGGAGAAACATTGAATGATGCATTTCAATAGCTTTTAGAAGCCATGTATACTATGATAAAGATGTTTTAGGTCTAGAAAATGAGACAATGCACAACACATTTACGGTATACCATTCAAGCCCAAAGGACTACAGATATGTTGGACAATAGTGTTAGATATATAATTTAGGATATAAAATGTGAGAGACTTCCTTATAATCATATAATAAGTGGATGTGTACAATTTCATGGTCATTCAGATTCCACTTTGCATTTTGCTTACCATGGTGTGGGAAGTACCTGATAATTGGAAAATGCTCAAGCATGAACTCTCATATTTTAAACTAGCTATTACACATAATAGATGAATATAAGTTCATTCAGATGTAGGATATTCAAGAAATTTTTCAAAAGAGAAAGCTAGATATAAAGGCACAATTGATGTAGCCACAACCTAATCAGTAGGTAAATGCTTAGTTCAAGTTTTGTAGTTTAAGAAAAAAAATCTACTTTATAACATAGTCATAAGCATTCATAACAGGGCCAGGTTGTTTAAATATCCCTAACTTGGATGTACACTTTGCTATGATATTCTATTTTAAAATGTATAGGGTGGTAGGCAAGTATGGAAAACTAAAAAACCGAGAGTGATTACTGCCACTTTTGGGAAAGGCTAATCTTTTCCAACTTTAGCCAAGATCAAAGTTCAATTTTTATCTCCAGATGAAATAATATTTTATGTCCATGAGTGTTGTATGAGGAGTAGGGACATGTGCACAGGGTATCATTTTGTCATCTATATGATCTTTTGGATGTATTCAACCTTGTTAACCAAGTAATAGATATAAGAATGCCATGATTATTTTCTTTTATATGTTGGAAAGTTGTCATGTAAAGAGATAGAGCCATATTAAAATAGATATATAGTTCTTTGATGTGATGTAACATTTTTTGATGTGTGATATAGATTAATATACTATATCTATTATTGTTTTCCTAAGATTCTTTTACCTATGCATAGTGTGCATTATTTACTCTATTTTCTTTTAGCTTGTTTTATCTTGTGTTATGTTGTTTATGATCTAGAATGATAAACACCATGTTAGTTTATCTTTATAATTATTATACTGTATAAAATTTAATATTTTAAAAATTCACTCATGCCATTATGATTCTTTTTTACTTCCTTTTGCATAATCTATACCTATAATTTGCATGTTCTAGATAATTTCTAGGATAATATGCTAACATTCCTTTAACATGCACATGATTGGAATTTCATTTCAAGGCATATCTAAGGAGATAAATTGAAGGTATTTTTAGCACATTAAATTGTACCCAAATTCATGTTTCTAAGGTATAAGTTATCTCTTAGGAGAGACTTTCAAACATGCATTTTTAGTGCTTTCAATGGGTATCCTAGTAGATACCTTGAACATACATGCAATAGGAATTGTCTTTCAAGATATCTCTTATGAGATACTTTAGATGGCCTTGTAATACCTTAAATGTTTCCTTTATTCATAAAGGTATATTTTAGGAGATACCTTCAAGTTATTAATGAAGGTACTACAATACCCTTCAATGTATATTACCAAGGATACATAGTTTCCATTTTGTTTGCATGTTTCCCTTTTCTTGTTGTTTGTTTCTCCTTCCATTGTTCCTATTTCCAAAAAAAATAGTGTCACTAGCACAAGATATTTTCATTATATGATAGGTTTTTGCACTTTAGTCCTCCTTGACTTTAAACTATCTACTAATAGACATTTATCTACCCCACTCCCCTTGAAATTAATGTCTAGGCACTCCATATTGTATGATCCCTCATAAGGATCACCACAAATATCTTATGAGACACTCCTCAAGAATGTGTGTCACCTTTAACATTTATGGTTACCTAATTTCAAAAAACATGTTCTGATCATCATATTTAGAGGGCATTTGTATCAAAAACTATTTCATTAGGATTTTTGTTTTGGTAACATTCCCTGAAAGAAATTTGTCTTTATCTTTGGGAGTTTTATCTATGGGTTATTATTTTAGGAAAACTATTATTCCTTTAAAAAAAATTATCTAAAATCTCCTACCATCCTATGTATCAAAGATCCTTAGCTACCATTTATGAAGAGAATTATGAGTAAAACATCAACCAAGCTGAAGCCGAATTGATTGCACAACATACATAGCACATAAAAGAACACTGGAAGTAGCATAGGGTATATAAATTACAATGGCATATTTTTATAAGAAATTTATAGGGGAAAATCCACCATATCCTTATTTAATTAAAGATTCTATAGATTTCATCGACAAAGTATTTGACACTACCATATTTAAAGACACGTACAAGATCTATTCAGAATTATGGGACGTCATCAATTTGGTGGATGTATTTTCAATAGGAGATGATATGACACTTTTAGATAGACAATTAATCAAGGAACTACTAGCTTTTAAATTCTAAAGGTTATATTTTATTATTACTAAACTAGAGGTGATGTTTTGTATCAACCTTTTACATGATTTGTTTTTCTCAAGAAGGATATCAAAGGATGATTTACTTCATCACTCTAGAAATAACATAGTTGTTACATGAATCTTAGGACCCAAATTCCAAATGTATTTATATTTTTCCATACTTGATGTTTATTTCAACAAACATACACTAGTACAATTCAATGTAAAGACCTAAATCAAGATGACACTCTTTGCATGTTTGCTCTTGGACCAAACCATTACATAAAAGGGGAACAAGCTAAAGAGAGCAATTCTTATTGACAAATTTAGAATGGGCATACACATTGACATGGAAATCTTTAATCAAATCTATGGTATGTCAAGTATCTATTTTTTCAATTTAGACTAGGTGCCATTATTGCATATTATGCTCACCCATGATGCTGCATATGCCCTGGGTGAGATTATCAGTGTCTACTTTAAAGAGAAGATAATCAACAAGGATAATCATCCCATGCCTTTGAGTAGTTTTTATATGATGTCTTATTTAATTGATGTAGTTATGGGAACCAATTATAAATACCTTTGAGAATTTTGGAATCCATCCATAAATTGTGAGAATAATATAATCTATGACCATTATCAGTTTATGCATATATACACCTATACCAAACATATGGTTAGTATATTTGAAGACGTCTACCCATAGGTTTGGTAAGCCATTCATGGCTTGCCCATGTCCAAAATTAGGACAAACACTGAAAATAACTTGGTAATAAAAAAGGATTATTTCCTCTACCCAAATTTCATAATAATCATGATTTGAGGGAACAAAGTTAATCCTTTATCTTCCACACTTTTTACTAGACAAGCTAGTTGAATAGGAAATTGCCTTTCAGTTATGGTGGAATATTGAAGAGGACCTATCAAATTAGAAGGAATATTTGTATTTTTGACATTTTGTAATAATTGGTAGAATGGTTTATACCATGAGGAAGAATTTTGTAGAGGTGGGTAGAAAGTGTAAGAGTTATCCTTTTCCCATGCTTCCAAACATAGATTGGGATCCACATGGGATAATTCAAAAGCACATATAGTGATTCAACATCTCTTACATCCATGTTCCCTATCTATATGATTATTTTTTTCTTAATAAAAAGTCTGATAATGTTTTTTTTAGAGAGATCTAGGGTCATTTGACTAAAGGAAGACCATTTATGAATGATCCAATATGACCCCACAGTCACTACTAGAGAATTAGACAACATGAAGGCTCTATAGAAAGAATGGGAGCATTCTAACTTATAAGGAGGATTGTCCAAAGAGAAATCCAAAGACTAATAAGCTTCCAATTCTTAGATGCTCCCTTTGAAATTAAAGATAAAATCTGTGAAGAGAGATCCCAGGTTTCTTGAATCAAGAATGAGAGGGGGAGCACAAGCAGGGGATCCCATCAATTTGGATTTTGATGAGGAAGATAAAACAGATAAATAGTCAACTATGAGCACCATTCCATTATATACTACTATGCCCCAAGTAAATATTAATTCATATATTGGGATATTAACATTAGAAGTAATGGCATCAACATCACAAGGCCACTCCACATAACTAAGTACCCCACTAGTTTATATGAGGAAGCTAAGGACTCCTACATAAAGTCCTATATTAAAAACATCACAAGACTTGCCTACTACATTGTAACAAGAAGAGAGGGTGATAATGAAGTACATTAAGGATGATTTTGATGAGAAAATAAGATTTGGAAGCATCTAAGGCCATGAGCCTCTAGATAGGACCCATAACACCAAATTCTCTAGACACTCAACCTTTTTTAAGTTTTCCTTTATCTTATATACACATTTTTTGGCCATGTTTCAATTTATTCATTTTTTGGATCACCCAAGGTGGATGTACTTACACCTTTATTAATACCACTAAAATTTGTCCACTCCCCACTTCCATTTCCACCTGTATCCCACTCACCATTCTAATCCCATATATCCCTACTACCACTTCCACTATTAAAGCTATAAATAAAAATGAAGTGTCTACGAAGGTGCAAACTACATTAGCCACCTCACAATTCCATGTCTAATATAAATATATTTCTATTCCCATACCTTCTACCACCTCATCCCAAGATACCACCTTGACAAGTTCCATCAGAGGAAGGAAGACCAAGTGATAATTAATTATAGTCCATCCACTCCCTTGATTTGGAGGAGTGGATTGGTCTAAAATCATCTGGCCTTCCCTGCCCAACATCCTTGTCAAGGCCTAGAGGAAATAGATAGCTCAAGAGGAGACTAATGTATAGGTTATGGTTACAGCTTTTGATGCATGACAATTAGACATCCCTCCATGGAAAATGGATTTGAGAGGGCATCTCAAATGCCTAGCTTCAATATCACTAAGCTTCTCTCTATTTCCATTCTATTTGAACCACAATTTGGTATTATACAAAGGATGATAAAAATGAAGGTAGAGGATGATAAAGCTATTGAAATCATCCTTGAATAAAGTCATGAAGTGTTCTCCCTCACTAAAAGGTAGAATAGATAACCAGGAGAGTCCTTATACATTGAAAATATAGAAGACTTCACCCAAGCTCATAAGGATGCATTTTGTTTTTCCATGAGGGGATAGAGATGGATCGATAAGAGATAGAAGCCCATGTTGAGAAATTGAAGGCGTAGTTGAAAACAATACACATTCTTACGGGTATAGAAATAGAAGTCCAAGAGGTAGCCTATAGATTATATAATTCATTAGAAGTAATGGAATTTATGAAGATAGAAATGGTACCCCATGTGAATAACACAAATAACTTATATAATACTTTAATAAAAGATAGTTAAAATTTTAAAATGTTTGTGGCATACATAGGCAACAAGTATATAGTCATCTATATTTAATTATGACATTGGAGGCATCTAATTCCTTAAATTTTGTAATAATAAGGTAGGAAGAGGCCAAAGAATGGTTGTAATTATTTAGGGACTTGATCCCTAAGTACCAAGGTCATGAGGTAAAACTTCTCCAAATATTGCATGATTTGATGTTATCCAAGGTAAAAGAATCCACAAGAAAATTGATCAACAAGATCAATTTTGATTAGCTTATAAAAGAAGTGATGGATAACTTCAAATTAAGTCTCCAGAACTTAACATTGGATAAGATAGAGGTAGAGTTATGTGACTCAAATAAAAATTTCACTGAAGTCAATATATTCAAGAATATCTTTCATTTGGCTTAGGGAGAACATGCAAGACTCATTTCCCAAGCTAGTAGGATTCATTGAACACCACTACTAGATTTGAATATTATTTGATAGTATCATGCCACAAGATATAAAGTATATCAATATAATGAGGTTAACAAGAAAAAATATGGAAAGGCTTTGGCGTCCCAAAATTCTATTGCTACCATCTCAACTTTTATTCTAACCAAAGTACGGTTCATACGATGTAACCATTAGGCTAAGATTTTGTGCATGTATAATTTTAAAATGACAAATATATTTATAGTTTGAGCATTTTTGTTACAAAATTGACTTTATAATTTGTACACATGCACACATTTCATGGTCTTGAAAAGTCAAGTTATTTAATTGATAACTATAGCTTGTCTCTTATATGGTTTTAGACCACAATTATAACTACATGTTCTAACTACTTCATGTAATCACCTTGCATGAACTTGGAGGATGAGGTGACCCCTTCCCCAATTCTATACGTACATTTATAGCGAAACATAGATTTTTGTTACAAATTTTTTAATATAAGAGCAACATCAAATTTGATTGTTAGTGAAGTGTTTGAGTTTTTATTTCCAATTTATATACAATTAGTTTTTATTTCCATGGTTGTGTGTTTCAATAATATTTAGTGTGTAGTAACTAAAAATAAATTCTTGATTGTTTTGATTGATATGTTAATCTATAGATGTGCAATAGCTATTAAAAGATTGGCAAATGTGTTGATTACGATAGTTGAGTTCAATTTGATTTATATTTATAGATGTGTACTAGTGCTTTCATTGGTGTAGTATTTTTTGTGTAATAGCTACCTCAGATAATTCACAATCTCGAGCCAGGTTTTTGAACATTTTGATCAGGACCTATTATTAGATTTTGGTATTTGGGTTTTTCATTCACATATTTTGTCTAATGAATTTTGGTCTTTAGAATTATCATTCAATACTTTGTGTCTTCAGACTTTTTTGTTTGCAGATTTCACATCAGACATGTTGTGTGAATAATTTTTTTGAATGACTTGTGCAAACAAAATGGATTTCTCCTTCAAGGTATCTCCTAGGAGATATATTTCACATAGGAAAAATATTGGATTTTTATTTTATGAAAGGAGTACAATTTTCATTTACATGTAAAGCATTATTGGATTCCTTAAATTAAGTAGTCCAGGATAGTAAGGGGTGCATCAAACAAAAAATAAGAACCCAAACTTACTTTAAAGTTTCAACCCTATACATAAATAGCATAAGAACGTATAAAAATGTAGAGAAAATAAAATTAAGTAAGCTAGAGAACCTTTAACTAATCTTGCATAGGCACACATTTAAATTTGGTGGGAGCCTTTATTTAGATTTTACATAGAACCAAATATAAATATGCCATAAACTTAGTTTAACTTTCATGCTAAGGCTTAGTCATGTTTATTAATATGACCAAAACTTAGACTAAAACCAACCAAACCTTAGTCTAAATATCGATGCTTGGTCCCTTTTATGTTCAAAGCCCCCCTTCATCCTTTCTGTTATTCATGTGATCTAATCTTAATCTAAGCACAATGTCCTTTTGTTATGTTTCCAAATATTGGGTTTTATATTTAAGACTTATCTTTTTTGGGATTTTCTTCAAAAATTCCTTAAGGACTTATGTAATTCAATAATTCTTTTAAACATTCTATCTGCAATACTTTCCCACAACAAATTACCTCATACATTTTCCCCATAGCAATTATATAGAAAGTACTCTTCAAACTATTTGAAAGTACCCTTTAAGATATTTGAAAGTACCCTAAGGTATTTTTTGGAAAGAGCCTTTGACCTTTTATCCTAGGCACTTTTCCCTTTCAAAATGATCCTTCAAACTTTTGTCATTAAACAATTTATTAAATGCAAAAAACCTAAAATAATTCCTTGTAATAATGTTGCCAATGCAATTTTATCAAAACAATTACCCCAAGGGCACATACCCCTCAGGATTTGTTCAAATTACCCTTTTAATGTTTTGGTAAGGATAGTTTTCCAATATAATTATCTTTCAACCTTTTCAAAATGGCCCTTCTGCATCTATGATTACCCTTCAACATTTTTGGAATGGCCCTCTGCCCTCCTGACTTAGAATTTGACACTTTTATTTTAGATTAAGGTAAAAGTAGGTTTTGAAGGGACCCCAAAACCCTTTAATATAAATAAAAAAGATAAAGCATTTACATCCACCATGAAAAGCATTCCTAAATCCTACTAAAGAGCAACATCAAAATTAGGTTTTAGAAGGACTTGAAACCACAAACATATACCAATAAAAGTACCTAGGTTTTACAGAGACCTGGAAACTCAAAATAAGTTTACAACTAAGAACTAAGAAACATGATCAAAAACAAGAACCAGTTACAACATCCACTAATAAGGACCTAAATAAGAACAAAATCAATAAACAAGACCCTAGTCTTCTATTGCACTTCCATGATCATCTTAACAACCTCCTTCCCAATTGTAGCAGTATCTTGGATGGACTTAGCAGTCAAAGTAGCAGCATCTTGCATGGCTTTCTTCCTTGAACTCTACCTAGTCCTCTTACTTGGACCCTCTAAGGATATTATTTCTTCATTTGCTCTTTTTCCAAGGCTAGCTATAGCAGCATAGATGCTTAATGTTACTTGCTCCATCTTTGTTCTACTTTTCTTGATGAGCATTCTAAGATTATGCTCATAATATTTAAGTTTATTTGGGATATCTCTCATTTGCTCCTCCAAATGGTTGATTTTGGTCCAATCAACATCTTGATTGTGTTGCATTGTTTCCACTTTCTTCTTCAGCCCCATTGTTTCATTATAGATCCACAAATTAACTTAGATAATAGAATCAACTTTAAACTTGGTAGAATGTAGGAAGGAAAGATTAGTGTCCCTTTACAGAAAGTCACGCATGTCTTTTGCATTCTCATGTGGAGGGTAATCAACCTTTTCAATTTGTTCCTCCTTATCCATTAGTTCCTCCTCCTTAGTCTCAATAGGGTCCTCCTTTTCTTGTTCCCTAATCTCCATGGTAGGAGTAGAAACTAAAACCATGTGATCCTCCTCTCTCATAGAAACTGGATCATCAATTAAAATATCTTTGTCTTTAACACCTCCCCCCAACATAGTGTGATTATCCTCATTATTAGAATTGCTCTGTTCTAAGTTTCCCTCAGTTGTATCCCCTTCATTCCCTTTCTCAAATTTTCCTTCAATTTCCAGATATTTGTCTAAATTGGAACTGAACTCCCCAACATCTGTCCCTTCCTCTTCCTCTAGAACATCCTTCTCAGAACTTTCAGTACTCTCTGACTCAAAATCCTCTTCTATAATTTGTTTTTTAGAACTAGAGGGTTTTAGTTTTTCCTTGTCTATCCCTTTAACTTTCTCATCCTCCTTACACTTTTTAGACTGAGAACCCTTATGTTTGTTAGAATAAGGATTCGAAGCTATGGAATTATTTTTATAAAAACCCTCTATGATAAGTATCAAACCTTCATGTAAAATGGGGCGAGACTCCTTCCTATGGGCAAACAAGCTTTGAAGCAATAAAAAATGCAAATAGAAAGGGAAAGAAATTCTATCCTTGTGCCTAAAATGGTTAAGAAAAATAAAATGAAATTTGTGAACTCTTTTATTCCTACCATCAAGGATAAAGTACTCACAGATACAACATAACACATCTCTCCAAATTCCTTTTATCTGTTCCAAATCAAAGAAGTCTCCATTCTTTTCCAATTGCTTCTCCTCTGTAGATAATTTCCCTGATGATAATTTCCATTTTGACCTTTTAAAATTTCCCTTTATACCTTTTGAAATTTCCCTTTGGCCTTTTTTGCATAAACCCTTCATGATTTTTATCATCAATAATTTGGCCTACAAAATAAGTTGCCTGAGATAATTTTTATAAAACATAGATTTCATTATACTTTTTTTTGTTCTAAAATAATTTTATTGTATTGAAAACTTTAATTTATGTCACTTGGTTTAAGCTTTTATATGTTCCCGAGCCCTAACTTTAATATTTCCTACTATTTGCAAGAACCAATCTCGCTCACTACCAAGAGACATTTTCCAATTTGGAGATCATCCACACCTATTTTAGTTGCATATTATTCCTTAATCTCATTTGGATTAATGGGTATATTATCAGATGATCATATTTTTATCCCTTCCAATGTTACTATGAATTGTTACTTGTGTTTCTATATTGCAGGTTTAATGGAATTTTATTTGGAAATGAACATGCTTCTGTTCTTTCTAAGGTATCTCCTAGGAGATACCTCAAAGGGCCTTGGAATACCTTTTGTTAGTTTAAAATTTCCTTATAAGTTATTTGATATAACCATGTCACCTTTTTATTTAGAAATAACTTTGGTGCACATGATTGGAATTTTCTTTTGAGATATGTCCTAGGAGATACCTTGAACATGCACATGATTGGAATATTATTTAAAGTTATATCCTAGGAGATACCTAAAAGTACCTTTTAATACCTTCCATGTTGTTTTAAAATGTCCTTTAAAAGGATTTTATATAACCATGACAACTTTTTATTTGGTAAGAACCCAGATGCACACTAATGAAATTTTCTTCCAAGATGTCTCTTAGGAGATACCTTGAACATGCACATGACTTGAAATTTTATTTCAAGGTATCTCCCTCAAAGGGACATGGAATACCTTCCATTCTGATTTAAAATTTCATTTTAAAGTATTTGATATAACCGTGGCACCTTTTTTATTTGTCAAGAACCTTGATGTACATGATTGGAATTTTTTGAGGTATCTCTTAGGATATACCTTGAACATGCACATGATTGGAATTTTATTTCAAGGTATATCCTATGAGATACCTATAATGGCCTTTGAATACATTTAATTTTAATTTCAAATGTCCTTACAAAGGATTTGATATAACCATGACAACTTTTATTTGGCAAGAACCCTGATGAAGACTATTGGAATTTTCCTTCAAGATATCTCCTAAGAGATACCTTGAACATGCACATGATTGGAATTTTATTTCAAGGTATATCCTAGGAGATAAATCTAAGGGAATTATTATAACTTCCATGCTAATTTCAAATGTCCTTGTAAAATATGTGATATAACCATGACATGTTTTGATTTGGCAAGAACCCTGATGCACACTATTAGAATTCTCTTTTGAGATATCTCCTAGGAGATACCATGAACATGAAAAAAATTGTAATTTTATTTCAAGGTATCTCATAGGTGATACATTAAATGGCATTATAATATCTTCCATGGTTATTTTAAATTTCTTTATAAGGGATTTGATATAACCATGACACCTTTTAATTTTACAAGAACCCTGATGCACATGATTATAATTTTATTTCAAGTTATCTCCTAGGAGATACCTTGATCATGCACATGATTGTAATTTTATTTCAAGGTATCTCTTAGGAGATACCTCTAATGGCCTTGAAATACCTTTCATGTTGATTGCAAATGTCCTTGTAAAGTATTTGTTATAACCATGCCAAATTTTTATTTGGTAAGAACCCTCATGCACACTATTGGAATTTTATTTTGAGATATCTCCTAGAAGATACCTGAAACATGCACATTATTATAATTTTATTCAACCATGACACCTTTTTCTCTGAAAAGAGCACTGATGCACATGATTGGAATTTAATTTTAAGGTATCTCTCAGGAGACACCTTGAAAGAAAATTATAATCATGTACTTCAAGGTTCTTATCAAATAAAAAGGTGTCATGGTTATATCAAATCCCTTAAAAGGTTAATAGAAATTAAATTTTACACACTCATAGCCATAATTTGATGTACATGAGACCATCATTGATCTGTGTGAGGCCACAAAATTTTAGCCTTGTATGAAAGTTTATTAGAGATTAATTTTGACTTCACCTTAGATGTGGAAGGAAGAGTCTTCAAGGATAGAAAGTTTGATGCCGCATCATTAAACACCAAGCATAGAAATTGGTCCAATAATTTATTGACTATTGGAGAGACACATGCCATCACAAAGGAATATTATAAGACTAATGTAATCAACCAAAGTATAATGACTTGGTCTCCATTTAGATGACTCATCTCCCCTTTGTAACAACAAAACCTAAGGTATTATACTCTATCAATGTCATTACTTCTATTTTCAAGGATTACAAGATTGATCAAGATATTATACTGCATAAACACAATTTCAAAAAGGTATCATATATCTCTTCTCTTTCATTTTAAAACTATTACAAGATATGTAAAGCTCAAGTGGATTTACCCACAATTAGAGAATGGGAAAATAAAAATAACATGAAAGCTATCCTTACCCCATGGATATACTTAGGAACCCATGTAGTTATAGACCTCATTGGTAAGATCCCAATTTACCAAGTTAGGGAGGTAATTAAAATGGTCATTATCCTACTGAATAAAATTTTTGGGGCCCCCTCCATGATCTATGCCAATAAAATCTAGGTATCTTATGTATATTTCATGGTAGAAAAGGGACTTACTCCCCCAATAGGTGAGATGATAAAAATTTACTTGAAACAACAATTATCTACCATAAATAAGAAAACCAACAATCACTTCTTTATGATTTCATATAGTTTATATTATTTGATAGCCACCACCACATTCCTTGACATGAAAAATTGGTCATCAAAGGGTAGAACAACTATTTCCCATCACTATTATAAATTACAATATATAATATATAATTCATTTGTGATTGTGTATATCTAACTTTAGTAGAAGCCATTATAGGTATCTCTATGGATAGGGTCACCCCTCTAATTAAGAAGTATGTGGAGCTAATCAGGGATATCTAGTTGTATCTAAACTACATTGTAATTATAATAGAAGGGACCATGACTCAACCACTCAAATTACCAATACATGTGTCTAAAAAATTGGGAGAGAAATAAATAACATACCAATTATTCCATGGTATAGATGGAATATGCAAGATTAAAAGGAAGGGACTCCTCCACCATTTTCCTTTAACCATTAGTAGGAATATATTGCATAATTAGGATCAAGTAGACACCATCTCTAAGCATAGACACTCCTTCAACTTATAGTTGGATGAGTTAAGTAAATGGGACACTCATGAAATGGTTTCAAAGCATTTGAAATCAAAAACAATAAACTACTCCTACAAATACCAACATGTTGTTCATGACATAATGGATATTAGGGCCTCCATTTCATAAAATTATTTTGTAGGCTGAAAAAGCATAATATTAGGCTTGAGGCTAGATTAGATAGAGATGAGAAACCACCTCGTGAGATATGGTAGATGTTACCCCTATAGTATCACTTGTTACTTGGACCCTCTTTTAGGCTGCCTTGAGAGTAGCCACAAGCTAAAGTAAAACAACCTGAAGTGAAAGTTGTACAAAGTTTTGAGAAGGATAAATTAGAAGAAATACCTAGTGAGGTGGCCTCATCCTTAGCTCAACCTCCTGATCAAATAGTGGAGGATGTACTCAAAGTACTTGATGATACCTATGGATCAAATGAAGAAGAGGGACAAGTAGAAAGCCTCAATGAATAGTTGAATAGGAAGAAAAGGAAAATGGAAAGGAAATAGCCTTATACCTAGTGCTAATTGTACCCCTACAAAAGGTGAAGGCTGAGTTATCCTTGGCCCCAGTTGGAAATAAGAAAAAAATGTTAACCTTCACTCATCCTTTGAGTGAAGTTAACTTATTTAGCGATGAGAATCCTATTCATAGGACAATCATCCTTGAATGGTTCTTATATGGAAAAATGCAAAATATTCCAACCCTACAACATTCATGGGCCATGAAAAAGGAATTTAACATCACTGTCCATGATGATCTCAAGCCATGGATAGTTACTTTGATGAAGGAAGAGCATGAAATAAAGATGACAACTCCTAAGACCTTAAGTAACACACAAATAGAGACTCTAAAACCTCCAAAATGACATAATCATTAGTCAATGTGAAATTTAACTTAGAGACTATAGGACTGGAAAGAGTGATAATGAATAAATCCATGGTTAGGGGTGAAGAGCTCAATTTTTAAAAGGTTGAACCATTTGTTATCTTGAATATAGTAGGAGGTCAAGGACCCAGTTAAGACCCAATCCATGAAGAATATATACTTTCATTATATAATGTTAATTTAACTCAAATAAAATTAGGCATCAATGGAATGTATCAAAACATAGAGAACTTGCAAAAATAAAACTAAAATCTTGAGAAACAGGTTGTTCTATCAGTCCTTAAGGAAATGATCAAGATGTTTGAGGCATCATTTTATGATATGTTTGATTCATTGAAGATAATGAAGGTAAGATAGAGTCCACTAGCCTAGTTAGATATAATATCCAAGGATTTAGTAGCCCGATGATGGGATTCAAGGGATAAAAGGAAGGAGCTAATTATCATACTAGTGAAGGGTTGAATTCTAGGATTCAAAACCATTAGTCTAGCCCATTTAAAAACAATCATGGGATTAATTATTGACAAAATACAAGGTTTAAGTACATGGTCAAATAACAAGGAGAGGCTCCTAAGATATGACAAGGAGATGATGGATATAATTCAAAAACTCCTTGGAACCATGATCACTAAACCTACAAAACTCAGCTCCCTAGGCATCATTATAGATGATGAATACAAGCATAGAGTCAACTTAGTTAAGCAGGAAGTAATAATCAAGATACAATGCAAGTCTAGGACCAATAACAATAGGGATATGAATATGATCCTAATTATAAAGGAGAAGATTTTAGAGTTAATGAGAATCAACAAAGCCATGATAAGAAATGATATGGATTTTGAAAACTTGGCTAACTAGGAGGATGAGTGCCTTATAGAGCCATATGTCAATTTAAAACTTATCTAAGAGAAACACCAAAATTCCATGAGGATTATTTAGCAATACTAAAGGAGTTATTCAACAAAGGGCCCACTAGATAGTAATATTCTATTTTCCTAGAAATATTTTAACCTCTAAAAATGGAATATTCTTTGTAAAGGCACATCCATTTTGTTAGCACATTGTTTAGAGGTTAGTTAATTTTGGAAATTTTAGTGTATTTTAAGGGAATTTATAAAAGGATAGCTATCCTTACTATACTCTTTTCATTTGATAAAAGTGACCGACATGCTTCCTTAGAACCTATAAAAGGAGCATTGTCTATTGTAAAAGTGGAAGCAAGTTCTTAGAATGAAATTACATTGTAAACTTTGAGAAATTAATATAAGTAATTATACAAATATTTCCCATTATTTGTTTGTGTGAAGAGATATATGGTTTATCTATCAATTTTCTTGTTCTACATTCAAGTTTGAATGGTTCTCATGAATTCTTGATGTGTAAATTTCATTGCAAATTTGTTAACTTGTGATAATTATAGGTTAATTAAAGGTTCCTTAGTGTGATTCATTTTATTTTCTCTACATTTATAGATTTGAATTTGCTATTTGATTATGGGAAGTGTTCTAATTGCCTATGATAATGATGCATGGCATTTACACAACCAAACAAATTAGAGGGCCCTACCTAAGATCTCAACATGAATATAAATATGTCACATGGAAAGTTTCTTTATCAAACATGATGTACTTTTATTTTGAATAAAAACATGTCTTGGCATATTCTAGCTGAACCTTGAGAGTATTGATAACTTTTTGATCCTTTTTAGCATATTTCTTCAAAATACATATCTTCTATTCATGTTCCTTGATCACAACCTTCCACTATTGATTCTCTCTTCAACTCTATAGAAATATTTATACCTATTCAAAATATCCTTCAATATATTAAGATTCCTCCAAAGGACCCACTCTGATACCAATTGTTATAGATACAATCACTAAGAGGTGGGGTGAATCAATGAGCCTAGATAATCCAACTTAAATTTCCAAACTCTTTCAAACTCTTAATCAATTACAATAACCATTCATGAAGCATAAAAATCATTCATAGCAATGAAAAAGAGAGACAATGCAATATCAATCCCATAACACATGACATATGTGAGAAACCCTCTTAGGGGAGAAAACCCACTAGAACTTGTAATTAGACTATTATCCTATAATATCAAGAACCGATTTAGACCAAATACAACTAATCAAGGAACTACCATTCCTAATTTTAGTGAGACTGTAATCCCATAAGGAGCTACTACACATACTTAGCTAAGCTACCACAAAAACTAGACCTTTAACAAGTTTCACCTTCCAAGGATGAAGCAACCCCTTAAGATGTTGAGTTGTCACAACAACACCTATGAATAACTCCACCTTTAAATTGATGTATTCAACACCTAATGATGGAAATCTGATTATCACACACTTAATGTATTCAAATCCACCTTTTGGATCACTCTAAAATTCTCAACAACAAATCTATCACCATCTCAACAACATGACTAGATGGTCATATAGATATTCATACTATGATCTACCTCTCAAATCAACCAACAAGCTTCACACATACATCAACTAT
>JARHVA010003570.1:980000-1120000 GCA_037957365.1 Torreya grandis
TGGATGTAATCTAATGGTTCATATACTTTTTATAACTAAGTTCTAAGGGCTACTAAAAATTAATAATTCATATTACATGAAATTAATCAATTGTCCATATGCTTTTTCACCATTAATTTCATGCCAAGTATTATTTGCAACATCAATTTTAATTCTTATGACATAATTTTAACTTCATGATATGCGATTGAAAATTTTAATTTAATTCCTCCCAAACATAATAATGTTTGTTAGATTTTCACTTTGAAGTAATCTACCTCATTTGTTGTGCATGTGGTGAAGCACCATAAAGTTTAAAATTTGTACTTGTGATCATATTTACCTATTTTTTGATGTTACATGGCATTATACAATATGTTAAAGGCATAAAAATTCATTTAATTTTTTTAAAAAATTAATATTATTTTTTTACCATTAACAATATATAGATATATTATAATTTCTATAATTTTGATAAATAAAGTTTTTGTGATTCTTGTATTGAAATATTTTTTCAAGAGTAAAGTTGCTTGTATTACAGTTTCTTATTTAAATTTAATTGATTTTACATTGATGTGATTTAGACCTATAAATGATGATTTTAAAATCACTTCACTACATATCAAATTGATAATCATGCATGGATCATTTACTTCCATTAATAAAAATTCACCATTTGTGATGGAGAAGGGATATGTGATTTATCCTTGATGATATGTTATTATTTTAATTTAATGAACATTTCCTACCAAAAAATATTAATGTTTGATACATTTTTTCTTCAAAGTAATCTATTACACACATGTTGAAGCACCATAGAGTTTTAAATCTATGTTGGTGATTATTTTTTTGACCCCATAATGCTAAAGCCCATTTTCATGTTACATGAAATTATACACTATATTAAAGGCATAAAAATTCATTTAATTTTATTTAAAATATAATATTAGTTCTATACTATTAACAATTTATAAAATGTATTGAATTATATTATACTGAAATATATAGTATATAATATTGATTTATAACCTATATTAACATATATATGATATGATATGATATAATAATACTTATTAATATTAAAATATATTTTAAAATATATAATTTATATTTAATATTAATATATAAAAATATTATGATATATATTATAATATGTCTATTATATTTATTTAATAACTAATATAATTTGCGTGTGTGTGGCTGGGGGGGGGGGGGGGGTCGGGGGGGAAGGTAAGAGGGGTTATGTCAAGAGAAAGAGTGTAAATCAACAATTAAACCTACTAGTTACTCTAAACACATGAAATTGATGTAAAAATAAATTCATCTTAAAAATAATTATGGGTACAAACATATCACAAAAGAAGTTCAAAAAATAATTCATGTCAAAATAAGTTTTAAAAATGTGAATGAAACTCCACTAATATTATATAAGATCCCTATATTATTTATAAATCATTATCATAATCTCTAAATCAAAATTTCAATTCCCTTGGTTTTGATCAGGGGGCATCTGTATTTGCTAGATAAATAGCATAGTTGTGGGTGATTAGGTTTTGACTTGGTGATTAAAATGGAGAAATTAATTTTGTTACAATGGTGATAAAAAAATAGAAGCAATGAAGAAGAATTTTAGGTTTAAAAATAAAATAAAATTTTTAAGTAGACATATATGTTCAAAATACACCATCTATTCTAGTGTGTATGCCTACTATTATACCACAACCACTTCAGTTTTTCCTAATAATTAATAATATTACATCTTCAAAAAAATGTGGATGAAATTCCACTTGTTATGCATTGAAGAGCTTAATAATTATTTATAAATCACTACCATTAGTTCTAAAGTAACTTCTATGATGACAATTTTAATTTTATTTCCATATTTAAACTTCTATAATTTGCATTGTACTATGGTCCTATAGCAGATTATTGAACCTTTTTTAATTGTGATGATCCCATAGATGTGATCCAAAACTCATTGTAGGAGACCCATCATGTGTAATTTATTGTGAAGATTTTGTTGTTATTTTATTCGAAAGAAATTCCATAAATTATACAAATCCACATTTAAATACAATCTATAAATGTAAAGTCTATACATAGAAATGATATATATATATATATATATATATATATATATATATATATATATATAGTAAGTGTTCTAAGGTAGACTACTAGTTATGCCCTGACATAACCATAATTTAGATAAGCACACAAAATCCTTTCCCAAGATGTCTTTGAGTTACTAGGTATGAGTTTTTGTCACTTATTTTAATTACCATTTCAGGGTCTAATTCATCTCTAAATATTAGTTTGTAAGCTCAAGAAAGGCAACTCTCCCTCACAAGTATTTGAATTGGTGAGTTAAATTATCTCAAAGGTATTCCTCAGGAGGGGGCTTAAAATTAAGGAGTCAAATACCTATTAGATAATTTGCCTATGCTACATCTTCATTAAATGTGGATGAAACTCAACTAATATTATGTAAGTGTCTTATATTATTTCTAAATCATTTGCACAATCTCTACATCAAAATTATAACTCCCTTGGTTTTGATGAGGGGGCATCTGTATTTGTTGGATAAGTAACACAATTAAGGGTGATTAGGTTTTGACTTGGTGATTTAAATGGATAAATTACTTTTGTTGGAATGCACTAAAAAAATTAGAAGTGACCAAGAAGAATTTCAGGTTTAGAAATATGATAAAAATTTAAAGTAGACATATAAGTTTGAAATACAACATCTATTTCAATGTGTATGCCTATTATTATACTACCACCACTTCAATTTCTCATAATACTTAATAATGTTCCATATTCAAAAAAATATGGATGAAACTCCACTTATTATGTATTGAAGAGACTAATAATTATTTGTAAATCATTTCCACTAGTTCCAAAGTAATTTCCTTGATAATAATTTTACTTCTATTTCTATATTTGAACTTCTATAATTTTTATTGTACTATGGTCTTCAGGCAGATTATTTACCATTTTGTAACTTTGATGATCCCCTAGATGTGATCTAAAACACATGGTAGGAGACCCATCAAGTGTAATTTATTGCAATGAGTCTGTTGTATTTTATTGGAATGAAATTCCATAAATTATACAAATCTACATTTAGATACATTCTATAAATGTAAATTATATATATATATATATATATATACATATATATATATATATATATACATATATATATATATATATATATATATAATAAGTGTTTTGAGGTATATTTCTAGTTATGCTCTCACATAACCATAATTTAGATAAGCATACAAAATCCTTTCCAAGGAGGTCTTTGAGTCAATAGGTATGATTTTGTGTCACTTATTTTAATTACCATTTTGGGGTTTAATTCATCTCCAAATATTAGTTTTTAATTTTAATAAAGGTTACTTGACCTCAGAGGTATTTGAATTAGTGAATTAAATTATCTCAAATGTATTCGTGGGGGGGGGATAAAAATTAAGTATTCAAATCCATATTAGACAATTTTCTTATGTTACATCTTAAAAAATTTGTGAATGAAACTCCACTATTATTATACAAGATCCTTATATTATTTCTAAATCATTAGCACAAACTCTATGCCAAAATTGTAACTCTCTTGGTTTCGATCAAGGGGCATTTGTATTCGATGGATAAGTAGCATAGATTTGGATGATCATGTTTTGTCTTCATGATTGAAATTAATAAGTTTCTTTTGTTACAATGACACTAAAAAAATTAGAAGAGTCTACGAAATTTTTTGGGTTTACAAATAAGATAAAAATTTGAAGTGGATAAATATTTTTGAAAGACACCATCCATTCCAATGTGTATTCCTACTATTATACAACCACCACTTTAGTTTCTCATAATAATAAATAATGTTACATATTCAAAAAAATGTTGATGAAACTCTACTTATTATGTATTAAAGAGTCTAATAATTATTTCTAAATCATTATTACCATTTCCAAAGTAAAGTCCATGATTATAATTTTACTTCTATTTCCATATTTGAACTTCGTTAATTTTCATTGTACTATGGTCTTGTAGTAGATTATTGAACATTTTCTAATTTTGATTATCCCCTAGATTTGATCCAAAACCCATGGTAGGAAACCTATCAAGTGTAGTCTATTGCAATGAGCTGATTTCTATTTTATTGGAATAAAATTCACTAAATTACACAAGTCTTCATTTAAATATAATCGACAAATAGAAAGTCTATATATAGAAATACTATATATAGTAAGTGTTCTAAAGTAGACTATTAGTTATGCCCTCAAATAACCATTATGAATATAGATAATCATGAAAACCCCATTCCTAATAGGTCTTAGAGAAATACTAGGTATGATTTTGTGTCGACTATTTTAATTACCATTTTAGGATCGAATTTGTCTCCAAATATTAGCTTGTAATTTCAAGAAAGGAAACTCATCCTCATAGGTATTTTAATTAGCGAGTTAAAATATCTCAAAGGGGGGAGGTAGGGGGGGAGGGAAATTTGAAGTGGACATATATGTTTGAAAGACACCATCTATTCCAATGTGTATGCCTAATATTATACCACCACTACATGTTTTTCTTAATAATTAATAATGTTACATCTTCAAAAAATGTGGATGAAACTCCACTTATTATTAAAGATCCTAATAATTATTTTTTAAATCATTAGCATCGGTTTCAAAGTTCCATGATGATAATTTTAATTCTATTTACATATTTGAACTAATATAATTTTCATTATACTATTGTCTTGTAGCTAATTATTGAACATTTTCTAATTTTAATTAAATCTTGGATGTGATCCAAAACCCATGATAGGAGACCAATCAAGTATAATTTAATATGAAAAGTCTATTGGTTTTTTATTGGAATGAAATTACCTAAATTATACAAATCAAAATTTGGATACAATCTATAAATAGAAAAGTATATATATAGAAATATTATATATAGTAAGTGTTCTAAAGTAAATTGCTAATTGTGCCCTCACATAACCATAATTTAGATAAGCACACAAAATCATTTCCCAAGAGTTCTTTGAGTTACTAGGTATAATTTTATGTCACTTATTTTAATTACCATTTTGGGGTCAAATTCATCTCCAAATATTAGTTTATGAGTATAACAAAGGAGACTCACACTCACAGATATTAGAATTAGTGAATTAAATTATCTGAAAGGTATTTTTGGGGGGCTAAAAGTTAAGGAGTCAAATCCCTATTAGATAATTTTCTTATGTTACATCCTAAAAAAATGTGGATGAAACTCCACTAATATTATGCAAGAGCCTTATATTATTTCTAAATCATTATAACATTATCTCTATGTCAAAATTGTAACTCCCTTGGTTTCAATAAGGCGGAATCTATAATTATTAGATAAGGAGCATAGTTATGGGTGATTAGGTTCTATATTGGTGATTGCAATGTAGAAATTGATTTTGTTACAATGGCACTAAAAAAAATAGAGGTGACCAAGAAATTTTTTGGGTTTAGAAATAGGATATAAAATTGAAGTAGACATATATGTTCAAAATACACCAACTATTCCAATGTGTATGCCTAGTATTATACCACCACCACTTCATTTTCTCTTAATAATTAATAATGTTACATCTTCAAAAAAATGTGGATGAAGCTCTAATAATTATGCATTGAAGAGCATAAAATTTATTTATAAATCATTACCATTAATTCCAAAGTAACTTCCATGATGATAATTTTACTTCTATTTCCATAACTAAACTTCTATAGTTTTCATTATTCTATGGTCTTGTAGTAGATTATTGAACATTTTCTAATTCTGATGATCCCTTCGATGTGATCCAAAACCCATGGTAGGAGACCCATCAAGTATAATTTTGTAGGACTCGTATAAGTCAGGGATTGACCAAATATGCTCAGGGGTTGCTTACAAGTGTATGGAGAGTCTAATATGAATTGGCAATCAGCCAACTTTGTAATAAAAATCACCAAAGGCTTTGTGAATCTTGTATTATTTTTATGAGATGCATTTTTTTAATATAGCTTGTTGTGACACTGTCATGTTCACTGTTTGATTGGTATCACGTTTTAGTTCATTCAGATTAATAACATTGTAATATGGCTTGATCTTAAATTTTCATGTATTGGATGAGGCTAATGTAATGGCCCAAAACTTTACTATATTTTATAATGCAAAAAATTTCATTTTATGATCATGCTCAGAGTCAGCCAATTGTTTATTATATGTCAAAAAATTTAGTGCCACATATTCTAGTGGTAAGGGATGAAATGATACCTCTAATGCAAGAGGGTTATATAAAACATATTTTGAATCAAGAACATAATTTGTATGCCTTTTAGGTGTTCTTCTCAATGAAATCATGTGTTTCCTCCAATATTTAATCATTTGTAATGAGGATTGTGAAAATGTCCCACCTTGGTTCCTTTACCTTGATTTACAAGTTTTTCTCTCAAATATAATTCTAAAAATCTAAAGACATATATAAAAGAATTTAACTCTAGTATATAAATTATAATATATGGGTTGGAGATTATTCTTGGAAGCCTCTAGATTTAGAGGCTTCTAGAGATGAGGGGTGAGAATAGAGAAGATTATAGAATTGGAGAATTATATAATCCTCTTAGGGAATAGTTAGGATTAGGTAGGAGATTACATAGGGATTATGTGGGTGATTAGGGACTAGGGGTGTAGAAAGCCTAGGAATAGGCTAGTGTAGGTGGGTAGATGGGCCATGGGAATTTAAAATTCCATAATAATGCATAAGTGGGGATTAGGATTATTAAGATAATGTGGATTTAGGATATTGATTAATTTATTGGTGAGGATGGATAATGTTAGTAGATGGGAAATAATGAGGGGGGACACTAGATAAATAATTACAAAAAGGGTAATAAACTAGATGGATGAAAGGGGGTAAATTAGATAAGTAGAATTAGTACCAACTAATAATAATAGTGATGTTAAATAGAGAAAACAAATTTTAAGATGCATACATCTTTAGGTGTACTAGTTAATGGTCAAAATGCCCATAAAGAGCTTCCCAAGAGATATAATTAAATTTTGTGTTCCATTAGTAATGTAATTTATATAATTTTGATAAATGAAGTTTTTGTGATACTTATATTAAAATATTTTTTTCAAGAGTAAATTTTCTTAGATTACTAAGTTTCCTATTTAAATTTATTGAATTTACATGGATGTGATTTGGCCACATATTTTTGACCCCAATATTGGGCTTCAAAGTTAAATTACTCAATGCATTGTTGGTTGAAATGTTTAACCCTGAATCTACATTGAGATATCACATGGCTTGTTGTCATGAATGAAAAGTTAATGTTTATAGATTGGTATGTTGTAGACTATTTAGATAACCTCACAATATCCTTCCCAAGTCTAGGTATTTGAGTTACTAGGTATGATTTTGTGTTATTTATTTTAATTACCATTTTGGGGTCGAAGTCATCTCTGAATATTAGTTTGTTAATTAAAAAAAGGCAACTTACTCTCATAGGTATTTGAATTGGTGAATGAAATTATCTCAAAGGTATTCTATGGGGGATAAAAATTAAGGAGTCAAATCTCTATTATACAATTTAATCATATAATTTAATGAACAAATATAAATAAACTTTTTTAATTAAAATAATTTTAATAAATAATAAAAAAATTTAAATATTTTTTTATATTAAAAACTATTTGAGTTTATTATATATTTTTATTTATTTTTAAATATTTAAATATTTTTATTAAATAATGTACATTGTTTAAATGTGTAATATGTTTAAATATATAAATAATGTTATATGTTACAAATTTTTAAATAAACTTTTAAATTAGTAAAGAATTAAAAATTCATGTGCACTTTAAAATTAGTGTTAAGTTTATCTTTTTCTCTTTCCATTATTTTCTCTTAGTCTTTCTCTCCCTTTTGAAGGTTGAAAAACATTCTTTTATTGATTGTTAGGTTAAATGTGGCATTAGTGGTGGAAGCATTCATCCCATTTTTCACTATCGTTTATACAAATGCTTCTTGTCAGGTATTTAATCTATGTAATGTATTGTTTTACTATATCTAAAATATGTGATTGTTTGGCTTGACATAAACCTTTTATTTCATTATTTACTGCCTTTAGTTATGAAATTGTTGAGATTTGGATAGACCCATATTTTTGTTATGAAATGGCCGAGATAATGAAATGGCAAAAATTAGGATTGTTTAGTGCTTACTTATATTCAAAAGGGACCCAAATGATGAATTTGAGGGAAAACCATACATTTTTTTATTAACAGTAAGAAAATAATGAAATGGTAAAGATAATGAAATGGTGAAGATTAGGATTGTTTAGCACTTACTTTTATTCAATAGGAACCCAAATGGTGAATGTGAGGGGAAAGAAGACAATTTTTTTATTAATTATTTAAGGATTAATTATATTCAATAGGGACCTAAATGGTGAATGTGAGGGAAAATCAACCATTTTTTATTAACTATAAGCGAATAATGAAATGGAGGAGATTAGTATTGGTTAGTGCTTACTTGTATTTAATAGGGATCCAAATGGTGAATATGAGGGGAAAGAAGAAATTTTTTATTAACTGTAAGCAAATAATGAAATGGTCAAGATAATAAAATGGATGAGATTAGGATTGTTTAGTGCTTACTTGTATTCAACAGGAACCTAAATGGTGAAGGTGAGAGGAAACCAAACATTTTTTAAATTGTAAAAAAATAATCATAGTAAAAAAGTGTCATGATGTGAAAGGGTTTCAATGGTTACACCCTCTCTATCTCATCACATCATTTGTATGTTAGATCTATTCATGATATTACAAATTGTTTCTATTTTATATTGAGTTGAAAAGTCATTTTATTCCTATTTTAGGTTATTATTATTTGATTTTAATCATTTCCATTTTAAACTGAGTTGAAAAGTCATTTTTTCTAGTGGAAAACTTTTCCCTCATGCCGTCTCATAAACTTTAATGAATCAATGATTGAATAACACTTAGAATTATTATTTTGGGTGGAGAAATTTTCCCTCATGCTTCGATATTCTTAGGTAGAGGGGTATCATGCATCATTATATATTAAAAAATTGATTATAAAATATCTACACCTATTATATACAAGCATCTATTATTTAGGGAAAAGTTTTTGAGGGGTAGAAAGTAGTAAGGGCTGAAAATTTGTATGGATACTCCTTTTTTTGTTTTCAGCTATCATTTGCATCTAATGATTTTTTATGTTTTTTCAAATATAAGTTTTGTATTACACATAACTTTTGTAGTCTTCAGAGCACATCTAGATATCTTCAGAGCATTTGATATAGTAATGAACTTGAAAACTAACAAGACAAACAAAATTACCAAAAGGACAAGATTTTGAACAATAACTTGTATTGATTCATATTGAATTGCTTGAAATAATTACAAACCCAAACCATGCTTAAATAAGCCTTAACTCATAAATTAGAGTTTACTTACAAAATTTATTAAAAAAAATAATAAAAATAAAAAAATAAAAATAAAAATCTTAAAAAATGCTTATTTTTAAAAGCTCTCAAAATATTCCAAACACTATAATTACAATATGAGATGAAATTCAATTAAAGTTGATGTCCAGTTCTAAAAATAGAAAAAACTTGAAAAAATAATTAAATCATAATTCTAGACCCTTAGATGATCACGTATAGCCTCCAAAAAATATCAAAAACATTTTTAGGTAGATATAATTACCTAAAAATAGGAAAAATATTTTAGACATGGTCATTTTGGCACATGGAAGAGCTCAAACAGAGTTACAAGTCAAAATTTATGGCCTCCGAAAGGTTGGCCTATTTTTTTGCATCATTTTCCTCTGGTTGAAAACAACTTAGTTAGAGCGAGTTGCCTTGATTGTGCTACTAATATTTTTCCTTGTCATTTTTATTTATCTCCCATTATATAATCCAAGTATTGTCTTCTTACTACAATCCTTACCACTACACCAAATACCTATTATAATTCCCTTGCCTTGTGCTTACTATTTTCATATGCAAAACCTGCACTATTTTTTCATTCTTCTTCTTTGGAACCTGATAATCCAAATTTACTTATTTATATTCTTAATCTTCACCATATTCTCCATGGAATTCATATAAATATAAAACATTAAATACAAGATATATATCAAAATTTTATGGTAAACTCACCTCATATGCATTATCATTGATTTTCTTCACAATCCTGCATGGTCTAATTTTCTTATACTTCAACTTTTTGTATGTTCTTTTTGTAAATATTTCTTTCCTCAAGTAGACCATTACCAAATCTCCTTATTCAAATACCTTAGATCTTATTTTGACATCCACTATTACTTTATATTTCTCATTACTTTCTTGTAACTTTCTTCTTACTCCTTGCAACTATTTCATATGCTCTACAAACGGTTCTGCATCATCACTAATTTGATCTACAATTGAAAATTATACTAAATCGTAAATACCCATAGCATTTCTCCCAAAAATAGATTGAAAAGGTGAATTTCCTATTGATCTATTCACTAAACTATTATATGCAAACTCAGATTGTGGTAAAGCCAATTCTTATTATTTTAGCTTCTCTCCCACTATGCAACTCAATAAATTTCCAAAGCTCATATTTACAGCTTATTTCTATCCATCTATTTGTAGGTGATATGCACTATTGAATTGTATCTTAGTATCCATATTCTTCCATAACGTCCTCCAAAAATGAATAAGAAATTATGTGTCCCTATCTAAAGTAATATTTTTTTAAACACCATGCAATCTCATAATATCCTTAAAAAATAATTTTTCAACTTTAGTGACATCATTGGTTTTCATACATGTAATTTAATAACCATTTTATAAAATCTATGTACAACAAAAAAAATTTAATCATTACCTCTTTTATGTTTGACAATCCAAAAGTAAAATCCATACTTAAATATGTTCATGGCCATCTTAGATCTAGTAATGGCATGTAAATTCTAGTATTTTGTGCATGTCCCTTATCCACCTGACATATTATTCACCTTCAAATATAGCTTGTCACATCTCTCTTCATCTTTGGACAAAAATACCTTTCATCCACCAAATCTATTTTCTTCATCTTACCAAAATGTCTAAAAAAACCATAACTATGTAATTCTCTTAATATATCATCTTGTAGAGACGCAACTGGAATGTATAATTGTTTTCCTTTGAAGAGATAACCTTCTTATATAAAATATTCATCATGAATAATATATGTTATACCTATTAATGGATTCTTTCACTATTCAACTATCTTGCCAAAATATGGATTAGTATCATATAATTTTTTGATAGATTAAAATCCTACTTCACTCACCATAGTACTTAATAACACTACCCTCCTACTCAATGCATCAACTACCTAATTATATTTTCTTGATTTATATTTCAACACAAAATAATACCCTACAAGAAATAAACCCACTTTGCATGCATACTATTCAAATTCTTTTGTGTATGCACATAATTCAAAGCTTCATGATATGTAAATAGTATAAACTCTTTAGGCACCAGATAATGCTTCCAATGTCTTAACGCCTGCACAATTGTATAAAATTTAACATCATGAATAGAATACTTTATTATTACCTCATTTAACTTCTCACTAAAATATGTTAGTGGCTTTCCTTCTTGACTCAACACAGCACCAATTCCCATAAATGAAGCATCAAAATCAACTTCAAACACTTTGTTAAAATCTATTAATGCTAAAATTGGTCTTTCTACAATCTTATTCAAAATTTCAAAGCTTTTTTTGGCTACTCTAGTCTATATAAATTCCTTTCCTCTCATGTAATTTGTTATTGGTGCCACAATACTACTAAATTTTTTAATATATTTTTGTAAAAAGTTGTTAAACCATAGAAACTTCTTACCTCTATAATGATTTTTGGAATAGGCCACTCAAAAATTGCCTTTATCTTTTCTTCATCCATTTTGACACCATCTACTAGAACTATAATTCCCAAAAATACCAAACTATTCTACATAAGCTTGCACTTCTTCAAAATTGTGTACAACTTCTCCTTTCTTAAAAAATCCATTACCATTCTCAAATGTTGTAAGTGTTCTTATTTATTCTTATTTAATATCAAAATATCATCAAAATAAACAACCATAAACTTACCAATATATTATTGTATCATTTTATTAATCACCCTCATAAATATGCTATCTTCATTAAATAATTTGATTGGCATCACCATCCACTCATATAAGCCATCCCTAATCTTGAATGCAGTTTTCCACTCGTCTCCTTCACAAATTCCAATATAATAATATCCACTCCTTAGATCAATCTTGGTAAAATAATTTTCTCTTACAATCACATCCATCATATCATCTGAATGAGGTATAGGAAACATATATTTTATTGTAATTTTATTTATTGCTCTACTATCCACACATGTTCTCCATCCTCCATCTTTATTTATAATTACTAATGCTAGTGTTGTACATAGACTCGTACTCTCCCTTATCACCTTATTCCTTAGCAATTTAGTAACTTGTTTATTTATTTCTGAATGTTATATTAGACTCATCCTATAAACTACTTGAATAGGTAGAGTTGATCTTGGAATCAAATTTATGTGATGCTAAATATATCTCTTCAGTGGTAAATCATCTGGTGACTCATCAAGCATAACATATGTATATATTTTCAACACTCTTGCTACTTTTTTTAGCATTGGTACCATTTTTATTTCTTTAGTATTTGCTACTAATGCATAACAACAACTTACTACCTTCATATCTTGGTTAATTTCTTTAGTAGAGAGCATGTTTTTTTATCTTTTCTTCCTCTTTAATAGGCAACAAAACTACCTTTGTAACATTTACAAAAAGTGTACATTTCTTTGCTCCATCATGAATTACATTCCTATAAAAATTCCATGGTCTTCCCAATAACACATGGCATGTATCCATAATAATAACATCACACCATATTTCATCATTATATAGTCTTTCCTATACAAAACTTGATTAAACACCTTTTATCTACTGTAACTTTATTCCCTTTCTTAAACCATGAAATTTTATAAGGATTAGGATGTTTTTCATATTGTAAATTTAGTTTTTGAGTCATTTCTTTAGAAACCATATTTTCACAACTATCACCATCTATAATTATTTTGCATACGTTTCCACTTAAAGTACATATTGTTCAAAAACTATTTGATCATAGCCATTACTCACCACCTTATTTATTTTGTACTTGTTCCTTCTTTGGAGTGATCATGTTTCTTCTCATCATGATATTCTCTCCAACATCTATTGGTATAACTTCAGTATTTTACTCTTGTATTTGAGACTCAACTAGATTTACTCCTGGGTGATATTGTTGCCTCCTTTCTTGATCTTGATAGTGTGCACACTCTAATGCTTGATGACCTTTTTCTCCACATCTATAATATACATAATATTTATGTTGATTTAGAAACCATTATCTAGCACCACCATAACCTCCTCCTCTCTAAAATCCTCTTCATCTTTGTTGGTATTGAAATCCTCATCCTCTCTGATATCATCATGCCCTTTTGTACCACATGATGATTCACCTTAACTAACATTAAATCCACCTCTGGTGGTATTAAAACAACCTCATCCTCTTATTTGAGGGTATCCACTTCTTTTTTTACTAGTAGATGTCCTTATGAAATTTTGTCTATTTTGTTTTTCTTCTACTTTCAAAGCCAACGGATAAGTCTCCTCCATGTTGAGTATTCTATGCATGTTTAATTCATCTTGAATAGAAACTTTCAAACCATTTACATACCTTACATCCATTTGATCTTCTATTTGATCATGCTCCACTCATATGAAAATATTATAAAAATAATCTGTATACTCTTATATACTATAATCATTTTACCTCAAATTTTGAAATCTTTTATATAAGGTTTGTGCATGATCCATAAGAATAAATTTATTGATTAGCTTCTTCTCCATATTTTTCCATGAACTAATCTTCTCTTTACCTCTTCTCTATTTCTCTTTCTATAGGTGATCCCACCAAATCATTACATGACCTTTCAATTTTATGCATGCAAACTTTAACTTCTTGTCTTCTCTCATAGTCTTCCACTCAAAGAACTTCTCCATGCTATTCATCTAATATATCAACTCCTCTATTTTTAAATTACCTCCATAATCTACAATCTCAACTTTTATTCCTTCATGTCTTCCTTATAAATCCTAAACCATCCTCTCTTCCATCGATGGTGGATGCTCTTGTTATTCTTCTTCTTGCCAAACTTATTCATCACAATCTGTGTCTTCCTCATCACCACCTTGTATTATCTATTATTTAGTGATAACCTCTATTAATTATTTAACATGCCTCTATAGCTCTTATATAGTCTAGTTCATCTTCACAACACCTCCTTATCCTCTCACCATTATTTACTCCTCTAAGATTCAAACTTGCTCTGATACCAAATAATGAACCTAAAAACTAACAAGATAAATAAAATTACCAATAGGAAAAATTTTTGAACAATAACTTGTATTGATTCATATTTAATTAATTAAAATAATTACAAACCCAAACCATAATTAAATAATCCTCAACTTAGTAATTAAATTTTACATGCAAAAATTAAAAAACTAAAATACAAAAAAAATTGCCTACTTTTTAAAACTCCTAAAATATCGCATAAATAGTCCAAAATATCTTAAAAACTATAATTAGACTATGGGATAAAAATCAATTGAATTTGATGTCCAGTTCTAAAAATGTACAATTTTTAAAAATAGAAAGAACCTAAAAAATTAATTAAATCACAATTTTGGACCCTCAAATGATCATGGATGGCCTCCAAAAAATAAAATAATTTTTTTTAGGTAGGTAGAACTATCTAGGGGTAGAAATGAATTTTTTTACATAGTCATTTTGGCATGCGAATGAGCTCAAAAATATTTACAAGTCAAAAGTTATATCCTCCAAAAGGTTAGCCTATTTTTCTGCATCATACAAGTCTTCCAATCACCCTATATAGATCTTGAGATCTTTCATAGAATTCTATGGAGAATCCTATGTATATCTTTGGATCACACCCAAATCATATTTGGACCAAATATAGAGCATCTTTGGAGTGTCTTCAGAGTATTCAATCATCACATCTCACTTGTTGAATCATCAAAATTATAGTTGAAAGAGCTGTAAAAACTATGTAGCCTTATTAAAGTTACCCCATCATTAGGATGTTTTGTTGTACTCAAAATTAACCCATCCTTGGGATGTGTTCCTCTACTCAAAATTATTACATCCATAGGATGTGTTGCTGTACTCAAAACTACACCATTCATCCAAGTTGGACACAATAATAAGGTAAAGAATCATCAATATATTTCATACAAACAATAAATAAAATGTATGCATATCCTACTTAGATCAGACTTTAACTATAAAATGAAATACAATATATAACCAAATGCAACATTTTGGGGATAACTTATATAACTATGATGAGTTATAAGAAATGTTCATCATTTCTCCCCCATACTTTACCTTTTGAAAGTCCTCTCTTAAATAAGTGGGGTGATTGATCCTTAATCCAAATTTATTTATTCAAACTTATAATTTAGATAATAAACTTGAAAATGATGGCTCCAGTCATGGTCGCCCATTAACAATAATCCAAGATCTCTAACAATTGTATTCACCTAGGCTTCATATTCAAAATTTTCATGAGAATTATAATACCACCATGGAGATAGAGAACATAGAATGATAGGAGGCCTAAACCTCATCTCAATCCAAACATCTAAACCACTTTCCTCTGAGCATTTAGTGGCTATCTATAAAACTAATTTGGTTCTTCTTAAACTCCATTTAATATTACTAGGGCTAAGCAATTCCCTATGATTCAACTCAATAGGTAATGTCTTCCACTTGGAAAGACTTGAATTGAAACCAATATCATAATGGTGGTTTATAAAAGATTTCAAAGTAGTAATATTATATAGCAATAGCTCATGATACGTGTTCTTCATATGAATATGAAATAATGGTTGAAAAGAAGAAATATGTTTCTTTGCTTCTAGAAATTGTGGTCTCATGTATAACCTAGTGGTGCCTTATAATTCAAAAAATCTATTTTTATCTTGTTGTCATGACATTTGGTTCCTTACAGTGGAGACAAAGGAACACAATTGTGTCACTCTAATAAATAAATTTATCAGATAACTAGATTGATATTCTAACAATAAATTCAAAATATAGAACTCACAAATGGCATCCTACCTTTCTTCAGTTCTCTTTAGAAAAATATCTCTAAATACATGCTCATCTTCAATCATATGTGAAAATCCAAGGGAAATTAACTGAATCTTCCATTTATAAAACTACTAATGTAAGAAAAGAACATAAATTGATGAATTTTTCTTGCATTCTAATAGTTTATCATAAATAACACAAATGAGTTTGATATAAGCATATTCTTATTGTAATTGTAGTTTGGACTTTGCAAATTGCTTATGAGGTTCCTCCTTAAGTTTGGTATTTTCATCCTTCAATTCTTGAATTTTCTTCTAGATGATATGCCAAGTAGAGATTATTTAATGTAATAGAATAAGGAAAAAGGGAATAGATCTTGTTGGACCGTCTTTCTAAACTACAATATCTCGTGTTTCTCTTTGCATGGCTTGAATAGAGGCTTGCAACTCAAAATTCTAAGTGATGAGCTATATTATTCTATTAATATGTTGGGAAATAATTGTATCTATATCATAAATACTTTCTCGTAGATTATTAATCAGATTATGCTTACCAACATTAGTATTTTTCAAATAAGTAATATGAGTGTCCTTTATAGCAAGATGATTCTACAAATTAGTAATTTGAGTGTCCTTGATAACAAGATAATTTTGCAAATTACTTAATTCTTGGGCTTGTGATAAAATTACATTATGGATCCTAGTTTGTTCATCTTGTATTCTTTGAAGAATTATTTCTTGTTCATTAACTCTAGTAGCATATTCTTCCCACATTTGTTTAAAATTAGAAATCATCAAGTCCTTACATTTCAAAGTTGAATGAAGAATATCTAACTCTACTTGTTTTAGTCTGATTGTTTCCTCATGATGTGATAAAGCCATGGCATGCTACAATTATTTTTGTTCATAGATAGAATGTGGAGGAGATGGATCTTCTTTAATAACCATTATCAGCAACAGAGGGCACAAGATGCTCTACTTCTTGAGGTAAAATTTCTTCTACTTGGGCTCCATCTACAAATACAACTTATTTTATGGTCTACACATATTTTTATTATTCCTACAACATAAGTTAGTGAATGCATAGGAGTTTAGTTGGAGGAGGATGAGTGGTGTCTAAATAAAGTCCCATTTGTTGCTTTGATCTCTGGCATAGTATGTTAAGAACCAATGGTGGTGGAGATGGTCATTCTACAATTTCAATTGTGGGTTCTTCAATCTAGATTATAATGAAATGAGGAGAGGTAGAGTGTGGTGTTTTATTGGAAAGAACTATAGAAAAATTTTAGAGAAAAAAGGACCAATCCTTTTCACCCCTTGGTTTATTGAGAACATAATGGTGATAAATGTGTGTAACCAACCCATGATGGTGGGTAGACCTCATACCTCATCTTATCTTTCAATAAATATTAATCAGAGCATTATGAAGGGAAGAGAGAAGATCAACCTTATATTCTTCTCAAATAACTCATTTCCTCAATTGAAGGATTCTCATAGGATCTGCACCCACTGTTGTAAACTGACCATCATAAGTGATATATTTCATTATCCAAAAAAATAACATTTTACCAAGGTTGTTGAAGACTTTCTCTTAGAATTCCCTTGGCCATTCCTAAGGGGGATTTGGTGAATATGGGGTGTGGCTCATTTCCTTCAACAAACATATAAATTAGGCATAAAAAATGATATTTTTAATGTCAACTACTCCATCCTCAGGAATTCCAGATAAAGCACTGATTACAAAGGGATTTACTAGAATGTTCTTCCCTTTGATAATAACATGATCTTCATCAAAATTCTCATATAATTCTTTCATAATATCTTCACAGAATCCCTAAAACATTTTCAAGAAATTCAACCAATCTACTATTTCAAAGACATCTCTGGTTGCTTCATCTTGTAGGAATGCATAGAAGGATTTTGGTTCACTTTTTTCTTTCTCCCACCCATCTTTGGAGAAATCACTATTTAATTTCAAATTTTACTATAAAGTAAAAACATAGAGCTCAAATTCACATAGGAAATAGGGGAAGCAAGAGGTTAGAGATACGACATAATAACTTCTAGTAGTGGCAATGCAAAAATAGATATAAAACCATGTTATATGATGGGATTATGACAAGAATAATGGTGGTAGTTATGGTTGTCTCTTTAGATCATGTGAGATATAATTGGAAGGTGTTTTATCAGGTTAATTAGTAATGATGTGTCATAAAGCTCATTATTGGTAGTACTAAGACCAATAATCATAATTAATTGTGCATCATACCAAATGTTTTTGAAACACCCTCTATTTAAAACATAGCTAAATCAATCTTGTTTGAAAAGACCATTTGGAAACATCATCACAAAATGCCATCACATCAATTCTTTTGGAGATATTTTGAAAACACCATCATGTCAAATTATGGATTATGACATTATTGGTCTAATGGAATTGTTTTGATTCTCAATGATGGATTTGGATTATCCAATTCATGATTTGTCATCTGATGATCATAACTATCAGTCTTTGAAACATATCTTTTAGTCTTCAGAGCTAAGTCACTAGTATTTGGAGTTAAACCTTTAGAGTAAACTTATAGTCAATTCAAACTATATATATATATATATATATATATATATATATATATATATATCACCTTATATATATTTAGAACCTTATATATTAGTGTTATTTATATGTATTTGAGGCCAAATACATATGTTTAATCCATGTGTTATCTAAAAAACCACTTGGGGGCTCTATTGATAGAGGTAATGGCTGAGCTAGAGTTAGCCCTTGGAAGGTAGATGTCTAGGGAGGAAACATCTCCACATAGTATAATAATTCATTGCAGTTTTTTCATCCATTACAAATGCAATGGTATTAAAATTGGTGTCTTAGAAGACTATGTTTGTCCTGTATGAATAGAGAAATGGGACCTATTCTAACTTGGTGGTTCTAGACATTCCTACTTCGACCATGGTTTTTAAATTTTTATTGATGAGATCATATGTTATCTTAATATGGGATGAATGTACAAAAGTCTTTTTTGGCAAGCTTGATTAATGTAATGTTGATGGTAAGCCTGGTTCATATTATATTAATGGATAAGCTTGTCAAAATTTAAATTATTGATTTTAGAAATTAATTTATCCAAATTCAATTTATCATTAATTTGAATTTGATTTTCCATCATTTTCAGCTTTAAATCTAAATATTTCCATCTTTCCACATGTGCCTACCACCTTAGATACATTTAAGTAATCACATGACCTGAATATGACTAAGCTATCTAGTTGGCTCAAAATTTAGACACATGGAACCTTTTAATTTCCTCATATATTTTTAGAATCTAGCTTTACATGATGACTCATCTATTTCTCACCACTTGGTGACCCTCAATTCATAATGATCTCTCAAGTGGTGCATTTTGATTCTAATACCTTGAATGGGGAATCACTCTTGTGACTATTTAAAAGGTATCTCTGATGAAATTCTTTGAAGGGTAAATCCAATTTTGTGCATGGTTGAAAGGTATCTACTAGGAGATACCTTGAAGGTATTATAGGGGCCTTCAAAATATCACCTAGTATTAACTTTAATGTAAAGGAAAATTCCACTTTTTCCTTGAAGGAGAAATCCTCTCTTGTGCCTATTTTAAAGTTATCTATTATGAGATACCTTGAAGTGAAAATTTACTCTTGTGCATGTTTGAAAGGTATTTCGTAGGATATACCTTGAAAGTATTACAAAGGCCTTCAAAATATCACCTAGCAGTGTCTTCCATGTAATGGAAAATTGCACTTATTCCTTGAATGATAAATCCACTCTTGTCCTTATTTGAAATGTATCTCCTAAGAGATACCTTGAAGTATAAATCCAATCTTGTGCATACTTTAAACGTATCTCCTATAAGATACATTTAAGGTATTATAAGGTCCCTGAAAATATTACCTAGTAGTGCCTTCTATGTAAAGGAAATTCCACTTGTTCCTTGAAAGAGAAATCCACTCTTATGACTATTTGAAAGGTATCTCCTAAGAGATACCTTGAAGTGTAAATCCAATCTTTTGCATGTTTTAAAAGTATATTTTATTAGATACCTTTAAGGTATTATAAATGCCTTCAAAATATCACCCAATAATGCCTTATGTGTAAAGGAAAATTCACTTGTTCCTTGAAGGATAAATCCACTCTTATGCCTATTTGAAATGTATCTCCTAAGAGATACCTTGAAGGTTAAATACACTATTGTTCATGTTTTAAAGGTATCTCTTAAGATATAAATTTGAGGTATTACAAAGGGCTAAAAAATGTCACACAGTAATGTCTTTCATGTAAAGGAAAATTCCACTTGTTCCTTGAAGGAGAAATCTACTCTTGTGCCTGTTTGAAAGGTATCTCCTAAGAGATACCTTGAAGGGGAAATATAATATTGTGCATGTTTTAAATTTATATCCTAAAATATACCTTGAATTTATTATGAAGTCCTTTAAAATATCACCCAGTAGTGCCTTTTATGTAGAAATCCATTATATTGCCTATTTGAAAGGTATCTCCTATGAGATATATTGAAGGGGAAATCTAATATCATGCATGTTTGAAATATATTTCCTAGGAGATACCTTTAAATTATTATAAGGTCCTTCAAAATATCACCCAATAGTGCCTTACCTGTAGAGGAAAATTGCACTTGTTCCTTAAAGGGAAAATCCACTTTTATCCCTATTTAAAATGTATCT
This sequence comes from Torreya grandis, assembly GCA_037957365.1. Classification (NCBI taxonomy): domain Eukaryota; kingdom Viridiplantae; phylum Streptophyta; class Pinopsida; order Cupressales; family Taxaceae; genus Torreya; species Torreya grandis. The sequence goes on from JARHVA010003570.1 coordinate 1,000,976, forward strand.
CCTAGGAGATAACTTGAAGGGGAAATCCACTCTTGTGAATGTTTGAAAGGTATTTCACAAGAGATAACTTGAAGGTGTTACAAAGTCTTTAAAAATATCACTCAATAGTGCCTCCTATGTAAAAGAAAATCCCACTTGTTCCTTGGAGGAGAAATCTACTCTTGTGCATGTTTGGAAGGTATCTTCTAGGAGATACCTTAAAGGGGAAATACACTATTGTACTTGTTTGAAAGGTATCTCATAAGAGATAACTTTAAGGTATTACAATGGAATTAAAAATATTACCTAGTAGTGCCTTTACATGTAAATGAAAATTTCACTTGTTTCTTGAAGGAGACATCCACTTTTATCCCTATTTGAAATGTATCTCCTAGGAGAAACATTGAAGGGGAAATACACTCTAGTGCATGTTTTAAAGGTATATTATTTGATTTTTTTCTCTCTAATAAGTTATTTTGGTATAAGTGAACCTTTAGTTTCCACATGTACTCACCCTAGCCCTCCTAATTTATAAAAACATTCCTTGAATGATAGTTATTAACTCACCTCTCCTATCATTAATTTTAGAGTATAAATACCCTTAGAGAAGATAATTATGATGAGCTTGCCTAGGGTCATTAGAATATAAATACCCCTCTCCTCATTTGGACAAACACTTAGATGTATTGATATTTTGATATAATTAATAAATTATAGAGAGCATAAATATCAGAGAGAGTTGAGCTAAGAATTGTGAGAATTTATGAGTACAGATTATTAATCTAGTACCTTCAATAAGACATGGAGTGGTTTTAAAGAAAATTTATTGATGGAGACTTCTACATCTTCATTAACACTAGTGTAATTATGGGAAAGAATAATTTTAGGGTGAATATCAATGTAGATTTACAATCCTAAAGGCTTCATCCAATTATTACTTGTAAGGGAATGGGTTGGCAGAGTCTACCAATAAAAATCTAATTAGATTGATCAAAAGAATATGTGATGACAAACAGAAGGAGTGGCACCTACACATGAAGATGGACCTATGGGTGGATCACACCACCCCTAAATAAGTTTTTAAGACTTAATCATATGACATTTTATATGTGAAGGAAATAATTATGCTAGTATCATTATAAATGCTCACATAATAGCTTTTAAAGGCTGTTAAAATTGAAGAAAACTAAGAAATGTAAGTTTGACTTTCTGAATTTATCAAACTCTAAGAGGTGATGGAATAGATAGGTGATGTGAAGCTCATTTAAAAATAATAGGTTAATTTTTGGTTCATGAGGAAGTCATTGGACCCAAGATTTAATCTTGGAGATTTAGTTCTCAAATATTATTAGTGGGATGCAAATCTAGGGCATCATCCAAAGTTTGATTCTCTTTGAAGAGGACCATTTTACATCATCAATGATAGGCAGGGGAATGCATATGAATTATAAGATCAAGATGGAAGTGCATTGGATATCCCCATAAATATGATTGACTTGAAACATTTTAACTAACTTACCCATTTTCCCCCTTATGCTTAATTAGTTAGTTTCCCTTTTTGTCATGGGTTTCCTTTTTCTTGTCATTATTTCCCCTTATTTCATATTCCTTCCCTTTGTTGTTTAATTTTCAAATACAAATCATTGGCACAATTTAATCTTATTTTCACCATCAGCCGCCTCCCTAATCCTTCTAAATATTTAAAAAACATTCTCAAAAAGATGGTTATCTACCCACCTTACTTACCATTAATGCCAAATTCCCATTTTTGCATGACTCCTAATAATGATCACCACAAATATCTTATGAGTGGCCCTTTAAGCTTGTGCACCACCATTATCATTTATGGGGATGCCTAATTTTAAAATTTCTCATCATGGGCCTAGCTAGTGGTGTTGATGTATGAATACACTTGCCTCATCCAAGATAACCATTTGACACATTAAGAGCATCAATAACATAGAGTGAATGAAGAGACAAAGAAAGGGTTGAATCTAAAACTATAAGTAGGAAAGCAAAGAACCATTAATCCAAACCTTTAGTAGAAATAAAGAGTGGTTTTGGATAAAAATCATCATGAATGGAATCTTCTACATCTTCGTCAAGAAGTGACCAACATCCCATCAAAAAAAGAAACTACGATTTGAGTAGTGGGGGGGACCTTTCCCTCAAATATGCAATAGTCAAATCTAATGCATCTACCCCTATTATAGTAAGATAAAAGGTTCCCAACACTAAAAAATCATCTAAGGGGGTCTAGAGGGACTGAACATTGGTCACCAACTTCACAAATAATCTCTTCAACCTAAATTTGGCCAAAAACTCCAAGAGTATAAGAGAGGGAACTTATGCCTAAATGCTCACAAGGGTTAGCATAAATGACTCCAACTCATTCATCTATAAGTTATGAGAATGCACACTAGCATACTTCATGGTGCCTTATGTTCATCCCAACTTAGAGATCATCACCATCTACATGTAAAAATATGATTCCCACTCTAGCATAATTAATGGTAATGGCCATTTAAGGGTAAAAATTAGTGTAGATAACATCATTTAGATGCTTTGGCTCCCTATTCATCTAGAGGATCTTGGTAGATAGCCTCTAAACTATTTGGGATTCTTAGGTCTGAGGAAAGGGAGACTTCTTTGGATTTTTCCTCAAAATAAAAATTGTGAAGGTGTCTCTTGTTCTTATTTCCCTCAAGAGATTTCTTTCATAGCACTTGAGAGATACTCTATCCATGTTGACCTATATCTTCGTAAGGGACTCTGATGAAAACATTGATGAATTCTAGCTAGGGGTACTCTTCCTTATAACCTCAGCACAAAATGGAAAAACTTTTATGTTGGATTTTTTGGAATCCATTGCCACCTACATAAGAGATGAGATTGGAAATTTTTCAATAGTGGGTACCTTTTAGTACCCATTCTTCCTTATACAACTCATTCCATTCTAGCATTCCAGGATCTTCTCAACATACCTCAACCTTAACTCCCCTAAATTAAGTTTTTAGAGATTTTTATGGCTCTAGTTCTCATCAACCTCAACATGGAGCCCCTTAAATTTATAATGAATGAAATGAAATTATCATGGCTCAATAATAGTAGGGTTTTGGTCAATTAGTTTTGGGTATCACACTTCGTATTCCTTTGAGTGCATAGTTTCTAGGGAGAACCCCTTTGGCTCTTATGCATATTGATAGATTGGATTATGATCCTAGAGTTAGATTTCCAACTTTTCATAATAAATTACATCTATAAAGTAGGGAAGAAGAAGAAAGGCTTGTATGATGTCTCCTACATAAGAGGAGGCATTATAGTGTGCAAAAGGTACCAAGAATGCCTACTCAAATCCAATATGGTAGAGCTTATCTTGGACTTAATATATTAAAAATTAAACTATGATCCAAATATATTCATAGGAAACTTGAAGACTACTAGCACCCCTAGGCATCAAGCATGGCCTTACCTAAAGTAGAGGAAGTCATTCCTAGAAGACATTATCAAAAATTAGGTGGACTTGGATCATATCTCAATAGACTTACTCAAACCATGAGAATCCTTATATGAGAAGGTCCAAGATCACAACCCAACTATGAAATTGTCAAATGTGATGAAGAGGCAACTCACTGAGTTAGAATAGAGCAAAGAGAAAATAGTTGCCTTTACAAAATATAGGTATGAGATCAACTTGCCTTACATCACACTTAATGAGGAAGATAGGGATAAAATATTTGAAAAAAAATAGGATGAGAATCATCAAGAGGAGGGATTATAAGAAGAAGAATCCTCCCCTAAAATAATGATATGAGTAGAAGGAGAAGGAGAGGAAGATACTTATGGGTTTGTTCATGCTACTACATAAAGAGGATAATGTCTTGGAGGTTCAAAATCCTTTATGATGGCCATGGTCCCTATAATCATGCTCCATATCTATATAACAACAAAAATCTCCCTTTGATCACCTCATGATTGGTTCATCCCAGTATAAGTATCCCTAGGCACCCAAATTTAGCCCTCCACCTGAGCCCACATAGAATAAAATTTCCTTCTTAGGTTCCCACCTTTCCACCTCCACCTCTCTCATCACCTCCATAGTTCCATCCATAATCTCACCTTAGGTTTTGGTAGTCTTTGTTGATCATCCAAGCACCACCTTGACCCCTATCTCATCTTTTTCTATCCATTCCTCCACTGAGATTATATCTCTTTCTTTGATGGTCGTGATCTCCTCCTACACGCCTTTCTCACCCCACCACCTTCAACTTAAGCATCATCCTCCATCATTATGCACTCACCATTCCCCTTAATACATATGCTCCCACAATTATTACCTTCCACCCTCACCATACATCTAACTTCCTATAGAAGAATGGTGACAACTACTTTACACCAACAAGTAACTATTCCATTCACACTACCATAGGGAATTCCCTATCTAAGGGAGAGTATTCAATGGCTTGATTAGTACTAGTAGTAGGTGAATTCAAGAAGAGTAGCCCAAGAGGCCCAAATATAAATAAAATAGGTAAGTAGGCCAAATCCTATGCTCAAACTCACATGTAGTCATTTTATGACCCAACATAGAAATCCCTTATAGTTTCTCATTTGACCCCTCAAGTAGTCAAGCCCCAAAGATAAATGTATCTAAGGGAATACACTATTTAAGCTATAACCTCAACCTTATTTAGGCTATACCTACTAATAGAGTGAAGCTAATGAAATATACACAAAATTTCATTACCATAGACTACCTCAAGGTGACTTGATAGATAAAAAATACTAAGATAGATCTTGCAAGAGTGAAAGTTTCAGTTAAACAGCTCAATTTTGAGGCTAAGACCAAATATGTAAAGCTCAATAAAGTAAGGTATGACCTACAAAGCCACATCTATCTAATTAGACATTCTAAGCATAATTTAACCAATTAATGGCTATAAAAAATGAGTTGTAAGAGAAAGAGATTAAACTAGTTTGAGTCCACCAATAGCCCTATGATTTTTATCAATCATATCAATAATTATAGAAAAAGGCACAACAGGAATCCTTAGTCAATGACCAATAAATTGAGAAGCTAATAAATGACCATATTGCCCATTTTTAGGCCTAAAAAATCCTCTATATGGTGTAAAAACTATGTAAATCCTATTGGGAAAGAATCAAGGTCATAGTGGTAAACTTGAAGACAACATTGTATTTCATTACAAATGTGTAGAAGCTAGCCTCTAAGGTGAGCACCTATATTTATTAGGTAATTTACTTCATCTCCTCAAAGATCCTAGAGTTAGAGAGCCTCATCCAAAATATCTACAACACTTCTCATAAGATTCTATAATTAGTAGGGGTGACTGACCAGAGGTAGGTGATGGTCAAGGTCAATGAGTTTCTTGGTTATAGAAAGGAAGCCAATAAGTGTAAGGAATTACTTAATTCCTTAGAGCATGTGGTCTAATATAGGTGGGAATTCATTGAGTAGTCAATCTATTTGGGACTTCCCTCCTCTTTCTTTGAAGATAACAAAACCCTCCCCAAAGACCAAATCAAGTCACTGCTTGAGCAAAAGTAGAATGAATATACCATCTTCATGGCTCTCGATCAAGCACTTGATGTCTCCTAGGTGGACAAAATTTCATACCCACTTGCCCAATTAGAGTTCCAGACATTAAATTTTTTTAAAGGCTTGTAAAACATCTCCTTCAAGGATATAATAGATCTAGACAAAGCCTTTACGGCTATAAAAAGGAAACCTATCCAAAGGAGGAAGAATGGGAACCCTTCCAGGTGGTGCTCCAAAAATCATAGGTTTTTGTACCTTCATATTAGTTTTAAAATTTTAATTTGACTAGTCTGAGTACCATAGTTTCGGGTTCTCCTATATATAGGTGAATGCCCCTATGAGTCACAAAAAACTATGGATCAAAAATCCATGTTTTTTTTATGTTTTGGATTAGTTCATCATTAGATTAAGCTCTCTTGGTAGTTAGTAGTTACTCAACATCTTTTGGTGGTTCCCCTTTTAGTCCCTTATTTTTTCAAGGGCCCTTTTTAAACAAATTTCTAAGTACCATCCTTCATCTACTTCTAACATGTGGTGCCCCCATGCTTAATCTCACCAAATAAGTCCTCATCCCTTACAAATAAGTGTTAGCTTGACATGTTGTCATCTCCACACTTGTCTAGGAGCAGTGTTAGTTTACTAGAACTTAAAAGAGTGCCATTAGACAATAGTGTGGGTCCCTCCTTTTGATCAAAATTTTTAAAACACTTTAATCCCAACTTAAAGTATAATCTAATGATTAGAAGGGGGACCAAGGCCATTAAACATAGCATATGTATAATAACTTTAGAAGTATAAATGTGGCACCACCTCACTTCTCCTAAGCCTAGTGGCCATAATAGAATAATTTATTTTTGACATATCTAGGATCAGGAGGCTAACTACACTCATGAGCTCAAGACCCTCTTTCAGTTGTAATGGCACCATCATGGACATGAGTGGTATAATCTTTAGGTTTCATTTCCCTAGGGTATCTCTTTGCAATATATTCTAGGCTCTTTCCTTTTAAAAGAGGTTGGTTATTATGTTTTCCTAGTTATCATATTTGGTATTCTTTATTTTTCAACCATTGTAATAGACTAGGATAATAGCAGTTAGCATTTTTCTATTCTAAAACCTTAATAGGTGCACATCTTATATGTGATTGGATGCTTTGTATATGCCTTTCATGGCATTATATATTATGTTATCCATCTACAATAAAGAGGATGTGATGTTTTATGTTATTTGGATTAGAGAACTATCTCTATCTACTATTTCTTTTTTTCTAATTTTATAGTTTGGGTCTTTGCTTGCATAATAGACTCTAGCTCATGCTTTATGCTCTTTCATGGTTTATAATTATTAAGGATATAATATATTTTATGCAATTATAGATTAATGTTTTAAATCTCTCAACATATCACCTTATGTTAAATTTACTTTACTTGTTATTTGTTTTCCTTTATTCAAACTTAAATGAAGAGCCATCTTATAAAATCCTAGGGGTTGATTTATACACTACAATTTAGATCCACACCTATAAATCTTATGCCTTTTGTGTAAAGGAAAATTTCACTTGTTCCTTGAAGGAGAAATCCACTCTTATCCCTATTTGAAATGTATCTCCTAGGAGATACCTTAAAGGGGAAATCCACTCTTGTGCATGTTTTAAAGGTATCTCATAGGAAATAAATTGAAGGTATTATAGGATCCTTCAAAATATCACCTAGTAGTGCCTTATATGTAAAGAAAATTACAGTTGTTCCTTGAAAGAAAAATATACTCTTGTGCCTATTTGAAAGGTATCTCTTAGGAGATACCTTGAATGGTAAATCATATCTTTTTCATGTTTAAAAGGTATCTCCTAGGAGATACCTTGAAGGTATTACAAGTTCCTTCAAAATATCACCTAGTAGTGCCAAAATAGGAGATTTCACTTGTTGACCACTTATATATACAACTAATGATAGTGATTTCTATGTAAAGTAAAATTTCACTTGTTCCTTAAAGTATAAATCCAATCTTGTTCCTATTTTAAAGGTATCTACTAGGAGATAACTTCAAGGGAAAATCCACTCTTGTGCATGATTGACCTTGAAAGTATTATAAGGGTCTTAAAAATATCACCCAGTAGTTGTAAAGGAAAATTTTACTTATTCATTGAAAGATAAATCCACTCTTATCCTTATTTGAAATGTATCTCCTAGGAGATACCTTGAAGGGGAAATCCACTCTTGTGCATGTTTGAAAGTTATCTCCTAGGAGATACATTGAAGCTATTAAAGGGGCCTTCAAAATATAACATAGTGTTGGCTTCCATGTAAAGGAAAATTCCACTTGTTCCTTATAGGATAAATCCACAAAATGGACATTAGGAAACACAAAAACCATTTCATAGAAACATTGGAAGGGATAAAACCATAATCATCTAAAAACATTTCCATTAATCTAAATGAGAGTCAACAATAATGTACAACTAAAAAAAACACTTAGCATGTTCATTTTCAAATAAAATTATATTTAAAATATAATATAGAAACACAAGAAATAATTCATATCAACATTAGAAGGGGTAAAACCATGCACATATAAAAACATGTCCATTAATTTAAATGAGAGTCGGGAATAATGTAAAACCAAAATAGGCATAGATGATCTCCAAATTGGAAAATGTCACTTGGTAGAGACTGAGATTAGTTCTTGCAAACAATAGGAAATATTAAATTTAGGGCTTGAAAACATATAAAATACTAAACCAAGTGACATAGATTAAAATTTTCAACGTGATAAAATGATTGTGGTATAAAAAAGTCTAAGGAAATCAATGTCTCAGGTAAATTACCTTGGGCAAATTATTTCATAGGCCAAAGTAGTGATGAAAAAAATCATAAATGGTCTTTGAAAAAAAGGCTGAAGGGAACTTTAAAAAGGTCCAAAGGGCACGTGTCATCAAGGAAACATTCGAGATTAAAGTCCTAAAGGGTAAGTCTAGAGGGCAAAGGGCCATTTCAAAAAATCTAAAGGGTACTTTAAAAAAGCCTAAAGGTTACATTCAAATAGCCTGAAGGGTAATTTAAAAAAACCCAAAGGCTATATTCAAAAATCCCTAAGGGTACTTTCATAAGGTCTAAAGGGCACTTATCATCATGTAAAGGGCTTGAGATAAAAGTCTTGAAGGGTAAGTCTAGAGGGAAAAGGGCCATTCCAATAATGCTGAAGGGTAATCATGGAGGGAAAAGGGACATTTTAAGAAGGTTGAAAAGCAATTTTGTAGGGAAATTATCCTTGTAGAAACTCTCAAATAGTTGTTGCATAAAGCACAAATGGTATGTGCCCTTGGAGTCATTGTTTTAGCACAATTGCATTAGCATGATTGTTATGGGGAATTGTTTTGAGATTTTTGAGTTGGAAAAAATGTACAATGACAAAATTTCAAAGGATCATTTCAAAAGGTAAAAGCGATAAAAATATGAAGGGTCTTTCAAAAAAATCCCTTTAGGTACTTTCAAAAATCTTGAAGGGTACTTTTAAAAAGCCCAAAGAGTACTAATTAAATCTTATGATGTTTGTAATTTTGATGGTTCTACAGTAAATCTTGGAATTAAGAAAACTTTCACCCTCGATAATATATATAAGACCTTATACACAAAAAATAATGTATTTTTAACTACCTTTTTTAATTGAAAAACCTATTTACTCATTGAATCCCTTTTACACCATAGAAATTATGGGTAAGTTTCACCTTGAGGTATTTTACTACAAGACTCCTTCAATAGCCTTGTAATACCTTAATGGGTGAGTTCAAATCATCTCCTTGAGGGTAACATGAAGGTATCTTAATGGGTTACTTAAAATTATCTGCTTTAGAAAGTTTCACTCTAGGAAGCTTCCAAAATAGTGGAAAGGGTAGAGGAAAAAACAAAGTCCCTATGGTCTCAATATTTACCTTTGAAGATGGAGTCTCCATGGAAAAGTGTTTTCATAACCAATGTTTGTTATAATTAGTTGTTGTATACATAAAAAGAAACATATTAAAGTAGTCTTAGAAAGTTTGATATAGGCATACTTAGAGATTTGGTCCAAATATTGCTCCTACAATATACCTTGAAGAAGAATTCCACTCTTGTGCCTATTTGAAAGGTATCTCATTGAATCCCTTATACACCTCTATAACATTGGGCAAGTTTAACTTTGAGGTATCTATGGATTATAATCCACGTTTTGAATTTTTGGGTCAGTTAGCCTTTTCATCGTCAACATGCTCGACAAAGTTTAGTGGGTGGTGTATCGGCCTTATCTTTCTTGGGTTCCCCTTCTTCATTTTTTGTCTAAGTCTTGATCCCTTTGGTTGATGACATAGGTCATCATGGAGCTCCTCAGGAAAGAAGGGAGTTCTTACTTAAATTAAAATCACACCATTACCTGAGGGAAGTGGGCCCCATTTTTTACAATAATTCTAGAGGTAGTTTGGAGGAAGAAATGTGTCACTATAATAGTTCTTATAAGCATTATGGGAATCCTGGAGGTTACTTCATAGATCACAATTTAATTCCATATCTATAAAACTTTCCATAGAAAACTATTTTTCAAGAGCAAGAGTTTTAGGCATCAGTAATATCCACTAGAAGATTCCTTCATGGGTAACTTAAAGGTATCTCCTAGGAGATACCTTGAAGATGTTACAAACCTCAATGACACTAGGTAAGTTAAATCTCAAGGTATCCAATAGGAGATTATTTTAAGGGCCTTATAATACCTTCATGGGTAGATTGAAGGTATGTCATAAGAGATACTTTAAAGAAATTAAAAGGATAATCAAGACAAAGAATCTATGATATCCCAAGTATTAGAAGGCCCTTCAAGTTATCAATTTATCAACCAATAGTGCTTTCAAAGTGATGAAAAGTTCTACTAAGAGATATATTCAGGATGAAGGAAAGTGATTTTGAGGTCTCCACTAGGACATTCCTTCAAGGGCCTTGAAGTACACTTTTAATACCATCATGGCTAACTTGAATATATCTCCTATGAGATGTCTTGTAGGAAAATTCATTATTGTGTATGATTTAAAGGTACCTCCTACGAGATGCTTTGAAGGTATTGTTGATGGGAATTTTGACACATATTAGAAACATACTTCCCCTCATCTTTATCCTTTGAATTAAATGTTTATGGATTCATTTTCCCATCTAATTATAGTGGTTGGTGCACATAATTTATTTTTGGTTTGATCAAACCTTATTAGTTTAAGTTTGAGTTAATATATATATTATGAATATTTAATATGTATATTGTATTTTAGTTTAGAATTTACATTTTTTGATATACATTGAATCACTAATCAAACATAAAAAAATTTCATGAATCGATGCAATATGTAACTTGCATTTTACAAAAGAAGAATATTTAAATCATTTCAGTTGCTTTGCAAAATGTCTTTAGGTGAAAAAGGAATTCCCACACTTAAAATTAGATGAAGGACTTACACAGAGATAATTTGGATAAAAGGCAAAAGAAGACCTCACTCTAGGATAATTTGGATAGATTAACATTTAAAATACCAAGACTAAAATTAAATACATATAAACATCTATTTCATGGTGGTGACAAAATTCCTCTTACTGATTGGTATTTTGAATTATTTAGTCTACCAAATGTGCATGTAGATATATATATTTGTTTAGCACTAAATTAGAGAACAATCTTCTCTAATTAAAATAATATTTGCCTATGATATGGATTAACTTGAATATTACTTTTAATTCCAACTAGAATTATAGAATGGAGAAGAGGGAATTATCCATTGAGCTATAGCTAATTTCAATAAATTTACACCTAGTAAAATGGAGTTGACAAAAATTAATTATTCTCTTTCTTGTGAAACATTTGGGTTTCATTTGAATAGCTATGATAACCTTCAATTTTTTGGGTTCATAGACAGATATAATTTGGTCATCATAATACAACATATGTTGAAATAAAAACATGTATAAGGGGAAACGACTTTTTCTACTTACCACCATGCAAACATGTATTTCAGATATCATATAGTCATGAAAGAAAAAACATTAAAGAAAAGTAAAAAAGTAAGGGAAAGATATTTGTATGCAGATTTGAAAGAGGCCATACAAGCACTCACACCAATGGAGAAAAATAAGATAGAATAAAAGGTTGTAACACTTTTTTTGAAATAAACTTTTGATGAGACATACAATGAATCCTCTACATGGTATATTTCCTCTAGCAATTATACCTTGAACATTCCTATAGGGATCTATGAATTGGTGGATGTCAATATCAAAATAAGAAATTTTAATTAAAGAGGGGTGAATGATATACTTCATTAATTTGTAAAACATAATGAGGTTTCAATGAAGGATGCTTTGTTAATTCCTTTTGATCCAAGTAACCTTGAATGTATTATTGAATCAAAGGAAGTCCTAGAAGATATGATGGAGAAAAAAAAATTGTAAGGCTCAAAATTACAAATGGCCAACACACAATTTCAACACAATAGAAAATTCTTTCAGAGGAGGAATAAAATTCACAATCATTGAGAAATAAATGTTCAATTATAAGGAAAATATGTCTAAAAACTTGTACTCTATTCAATATTTTGCACAAAATATGTAACCAATATAATGAAGCCAATGAAATAATTTATAAGGCTTCATTTATATAAAAAGTTTGATTTGCATGTGACCTTAACAAACTAAGATGTTGTAATAATCTTGAAACATGGAATAAAATTATGGAATAAATACATGAACAAGATAGACACTTATTCACACAAATGAACTATTTATCACAATAACTATACGAGAGAAAAGGACAATTTTTTGTGGAACAACCCATTTGGGATTATTTTGATAAGGTGTTTGTTTTTTTTGAAAGTGGTACTTTAATTGGTTAAAAAAAAATATTTAAATATGATTGGTATAATAATACTTAGAAATATTCAAGGGATTTTAGACAAATAAAAAATAGAACTAGCAGATTTATTGGAAAAGGGTCTATTTGCTTCTTGAAAACCTCTAAGTACAACAACATGGATAATTGGTGCAAAAAAGTGAAGCTGGAAAGTAACATATTATCAAAAAATTAGATTATTTTAGAAACCATGATATGCCACTACCACCAGGCCAAACAATCACACCTGAAAAGGTAATGGAACATTATAAAAATTTTACAAAAAGGTTTGACAATTTGCATGTCCTAAATGAAGGTATTTCAAAAAATAAAAAAGGGTGGGCAACATTATCTCAAGATTCATTAATCATATTGAAAAAATATCTACATAATGATGGAGGTTAGCTTCTTGATACAAATATAGAAATATTCAACTACCATTATAGGCTCCCATGTCTTTGGCCATCCATTTTAAAAGATTTTAGTGAAACATTCATTCTTGGTCTGAACATTGATTTGATAATTATTTATCTTTTGAATCTCACTAAAATTTTTAAGGAAGAACATCTTCTCTTATTTCCTCAGACATTGATAGAAAAATTTATTGTCGAGGCCTTCAATGTATTCATCCACAAACAAGAACATTATTATACCATTCAAACCTCTCTCAAGAATCTACATGTTGGTCATTTCTATTACATGAAAGATATATGTGTCATACTATGGGGTCTAGATAGTTATGGATTTGATTCGACACATATTACATGCATCAATTTTTGATAAGATCCCACTCATTTTTAACTACAAGGTTTCATCCTCCATTCACAAAAAAGTAGATTAGAGGAAGGTTTTGACATCTACAAAGATGTACCAACATTTTAAATGATTGGTTCACAAAAAAAAGGAAGGCCATTCAAAAATGAACTAGATAACATCTTTTGGGAGAAATCTATCTATACATTCAACAATTCAGATGCATATGACATGCTATTGGTATATACAGGAGTTGGATTGGTGTGTGCTTATACAAAATTACAAATAAATTTATCTTGCATTACAAAAACTAAAGGAAAATTAATTTTTAATGTTCAATTTCAAAATTGTTTGACAATTTTTAAAGCAACTAATACAAGAACAACCACTTTGATTAGTAATAGGTGCATGACATTAATAATTTGTTTTATAATCATGACTAATTTTCTAAATATAAAATACTAATAATATTAGTCTGGGTATGCTTTATTTTTCAAACCTAACATCTTAGAAATTTTTTAGTGTGTATCACTAATGGCATTTCATGCAAGTGAAGAAACAATAATAATAGAAAATCGTATCAACGAACATGACACATCACATATTGAAGAAGGTAACATAAGATCATACATATTTTTTAAATTATATAATTTTAATTTATCAATGATTCATAATACTGATAGAATATTTCTTCATCTATTTATATCTCAATTAAAGTAGTTCACAATGTAGATATATAGCTTTGTGTCTCCAACACAACCACCCATGACATAGCTCTATAGGATGGTGCCTCCACAAAAACAACACATGGTAAAACTCTACAACAAGAGACTTTTTTAAAATACAAATATGACAAGAATTTTTAGTTACTAAATTATATAATACCTTGTAGGGAATATAGAAACATAGTTTTAACAAAAGAGTGAACCCATACAAACTATAAAAAGGCAAAAAAAGGGTGAAAACCCCTTTCAAAAAATGTATAGTTATTCAATTTCGTACAAGTCTAGAATATATTAATTATATTTATTTATTTAAACACATTAAAATTGAATTTTTCTTCATGGTCATGAGATTGTAGAAGATAATAAAATATAGACCTGCATCATCTCAGGATTTAGAAGTGTGGGTTCATTTTATTGTTGTGTAAACTTAAATGTGATTGTATTTACCCATTAAAATATTGTTTACATGTTTAATTTACCTATTAAAATTTTGTTTACATGTATAATTTACCCAGTTTAAAATAACAGAATATGTGATATATTATGTCTTCAATAGAATAAATTTTGATGCAGAGTATCCATGTGTTGTTTATCAATTAAAAAACATTAAAGTATATTGTGTTAGAAACAATTATATTTCTATTGATTTAATTTTTTTTTAATTTGATGTGTCTTATTGGAAGTATATGAAGGGGGTTCAACTATTAAGGTGTAAATTCATTTGAATTTAATGATAGTTAAATATGGCTTAGAAGAGTAAATTATATTTTGTTTGTTGTGGTGGGCTACATAAACATATAAATATGTATTGGTATGCATAAGAACAGTTGATACTTTCATTATGGTAAGAATATAGATGTTGGTTGATCAATGTTAAATTCTTATCAATGTTTATGAGAAATGATTTATAGCAAAATGACACTATTTTAGAATATGATAAAGTCATGGTCAAGTTATAAGGATTCAATATGAACTTTTATATGCATATGTATGTTACAAAACTATCAATAAAAATGGTGCATTTGTGTATAATGAGTATTGTAGTTAAAATGTGCTTGAGCATGTATTTATTTTTATATTTGTTTATATGAATCTTTATGAGATTTAAATAAATTAAAAAAAAAGAGTCAAATGAAATGCATTATGTTTTTATGTTACAATAAGAAATCCAAATCAAAATCGTATCAACAATTAGTCTAGTAACATGTAAAACATTTTTTGAGAAAATTTTCATGGTATATTTATTATAAAATAATATTGTTCATAAATTACTCATTTCTTTTTTAACAAATTTCAAACATTTCAAAGCAGGAGCTAAAACTGACTTCTAAAAAAACTATTGATTTTGGGGTTGGATGACTTATCATTATTTGTTGCAAATAAAACAAAATATATTAAAATGCATGATACAAGAAAAAAATAATATTATAAAATATAAAATATGTCATAATATATTTGAGATCATTCCAATTAAATTTTGAAGGTGACATTGTAGGCTTTTTACATGTTAGCACTTGGTTAATGATAGAGGACAATCATTTTAGGATAGTCATTCAAGCCATGGATTACACAAGTTTAAATTTCATGTTTGTTTTGGGGAAAATATATTATAATATATTCAATACAAACATAAAAAAATTGGATGAATTGATTTTAAAGGGACCTTTGGAGATGATTTTTTTATTGCCAACATGTTGTTCATTTATTATAATTCTCAGAATTGTGTTACAAATCAAAAATTGAAAATGAGTAATGTTACATTTAAGTAGATATACTAGGAATAAAAGGTGGAAATATGAAAAATATTGGAGAATCAAAATGATTTCAATCATCACATTCTTGGGAGAAAGCAAAAAAAACATACCAACAACTATAAACCAATGTTTAGAAAGATGTAACTTCACCTAATTCTTTCAAGTGTATTTATTGATTATAAACTATAATTTTAGTAATAAACATTATCATCGATTTCATACAAAATAATTCTAAATTATTTAAATTATATTTCAATTAATTTCAAAATTATCAAAATTCTAATTTAGAATTACTTTGATCTAGTTAAGTGCAATTTGATTTATAGTTGGATATTCCTTAAAATTATTGAATTAGTATATTGACACTTACTCATGAAGATCCACCCAATGAACAATAAAAAAATATCAAGATATTTTATTATGTAGATGAACTATATTGCTTAATATATTTTCATCCATAATTTGGCTAGTCAAATGGTGCCACATACCCTATCAACATAAGGTACTTCAAAGGATTAGTGATCAGTATGAAGGCCCAAAATGGTGCCAAGGGTTTGAAATATTCCAATCTATTCAAAATGATCTACTCCCAAATGGTTTGAAATAATTCATTTTATTTATAATATATAAAACATATTTATGGAGAAAATATTCTCCACTCAACTTTAATGGGTATATTTTAAATTATTTAAAATAGCCCAATTTAATTTAAATGATCTATGCTCAAATGGTTTGAAAGAGTCTAATTTATTTGTAATAAACAATATTTTATTTTGGTTAAAATATTATTCACTCTATTTTCTAGGTATAAGTCTAAATTATAAAAAATAGACCTATGTATTCAAAATTATCGATGCCCAATTACTTTGAAATAGTCTAATTTATTTTGAATATAACAAATTTATTTTTTGAGAAAATTCTATTCAATCCACTTTAGTGGGTATAAGTCCATTTTATATAAAATAGCCTAATTTATTTGAAATGATCTATGCCCAAAGGTTTTTAAACACTCCAACTTATTTGGAATATAGGAAATTTATTTTTTGGAGAAAATTTTCTCCACTTCACTTTAGTGGGTATAACTCCAAATTATTCAAAATATTCCAATTCATTCAAAGTGATCTATGTCCAAATGGTTTGAAACAATCCAATTTATTTGTAACACAAGAAAATTATTTTTGGAGAAAATTTTCTCCACTCCACTTCAGTGGGTATAAGTCCAAATTATTTGAAATAGTCCTTCAAGATATAACAATGTTAAAGCTATGATGTAGAGTATAGAAAGATATAACATGGTAATCGAAACTATGTATAGGATGCCCCCAAATGGATGAATGTGTCAAATGAAGAATGTGTGTATCAATGTAGATGTCCACAATGGGTAGATAATAGAAAATCTAGATTAGTGTAGTGGACCCAAGTCCTATAGAAAATTTTAAGTAATTTATAAGAAAAAGTGAAGCATATATGCATGATAAAACCAACTATACTAGGGTATCTAACATATATAATTTATGTAAAACATAAGAAATGTAAACATGGCAATACATACAATCTATAGTTTTGAATTTTTTGAGTAAATATTTGAATTACTTTTGTGGTTTTTAAATATAATTTTGGCTTTTTATTTTTTGGATATAATCTATGTACAAGCAACATGAAAATAATACTATATACAAGGAGCAAGAGAGAAGTAAAGTATGTACAAGAAGGGAGTAAAATTAATAACTGATGAGTCTCATGGGAGACTCACTATCAATGTGGTCTATGTCAAATAAAGTGACAATTATTGTGCATGCTATATGAAAAGGTAAATGTTGTCCTAAAACTTGCTACATTGAGTGATCTATATTTGTCCCTATTTGTGAAGTGGTGCAAGGAATATCTAAAACTAACTATGGCATATTATTAATTTTACGGGTCTTAAAATATCATCTAGTAGAATATGTTGTATCTGGCATATATTCCCTATGATAAAAACCTTAAGAACTAAATACTACTAATCTCATAAGAAATTGAGTAGAGGAATGCCATCTAGAATCTATAATATATCTCTAATGTAAGGGTATCTCTAATAATGGTCTCCATGGGAAATTATGCATAAATGAAAAAACTATAGGATTATACCTCACATGTAGTGGTGGATCAACTAAAATATATGGTGTATTGAAAGGAAGTATGCCTCAATATGTAATTGGTAATTGTGTTATAACCGGTAACTATGTTGTAACTGGTAACTATGATGTAACTACCTATGGTACAAGTAGAGGATACTCATATGAAAGACCCTCAATTTTGGACACCTAATTTGCACGTATATTTTTAGGCATATGTGCACTATGGATTATATTGATCATAAATTCTATATCCATGGCCTACCTAATAACATGTCAAATATTCTTGCACTAGGTATTGCTAAGAATCTAGTGGCCATATGTGCTAGTCTAATTTGTAGTGGAGGTATAATCTCCTTGATGGAGATCTAAACATAGCCATTGAAACTATTGATAATTGTGTCTATATTAGATATATCTTACTATAAACACCTAAATTTTTTTATAAGTGTGGTATTTCACATGTTAATACTTGACCATTTTTCAACCCTAACACTCTAAATAGGATGATGTTCTATGTAGGATTATACAAAGAGTGCATATAAATTTAAATCATCATCAACAATCTCCTACTCTAACAAAGTTATGAGTGGTATAAATAGAACTATAATATGGTCCATATCAATGATATTAGGTAGTGGGTGCACCTCCTCTATAGTAGTGTGATATGATTCTGGTGGTGGATGTTCTTGATACATATAGTGAACACCCAAAGTGCCCCTACCTCATTTATTGTATGCTTTGGAAATAGATCTAAGAATATTTTCAATCCCTTATATTCAATTTATTGAACTTTGGGTACCTCTATGGGTATTCCCATAACAATAATGTTAGCCTCTATAAAATCTTGTATTTTATGTTTCAAGATGATACATGTATTTTTGTATGTCCTGGTACCCTATAATATTCATAGAATGCATTGGAATAATATTTATTTGTAACATGATATCTTTTATCAAGATCTTTTATGGGAGGGAGAGATATGACATTGCATTATAAGAGATATTGTAAAACATGTGTTGGTGATTCTAAAAAGTTGGTGTAAACTGTGCATAGAATAGCCAATAAAACTAGGTGAGGAGATGGATTTAAAGCTACATTAACTATGGCCTTTTGAAAACTCTTATTTTAATTGGAACTTACCTTGTCTAGATGATTATTATAACTCTTATCACTTGATTGTGATCCACTTGTATATTTTAGTTTGCACATAGAGTTAAGCTTGACTTCTCTTTCTTTCACTGTGTGGCATAAATTTGTGAACGTTGGAATATTCTTAAATAAGATGGATTCATGTAATATTGGTACTAGGATCTATTTAAAAAAATTTAAAAATCTTTATCTGTCATGGGGCTAATCAAATTAGGCAAAATAGTCTTATATCATAAAACATATTCTACAATAGGCTCTTTTGATTTCTATTTTAATTGTGCTACTTGAGCATATGAGATATTATCACTAATGTTTATTGATAAGAGTCTTAAAAATATAAATTCAAATGGATTGAATGTGGTGATAGATTGATTTAGTATATCATAAAACCACTATAGGGAATTATACTTTAATCTATTTGGGAGCAACTTGGTGAGGATCCAATCATTGGACATGTAGTCTAAACATGTTATGTGCAAATCTTGTAGATGGTGCTCTAGGTCACCCTTACCCTCATATAATGTAATATTAGGTACCATGAGTATGGATGGAAAATGAATTTTAACTATGTGATATGCCAAAGGTGTATGTAATATAACATGAAAACTAAAAACTTGTGATGGCCTAGTGGTTCCCTACTCAAGATGTAACACCTTAGCATATAGAGTATGAACCTACTACATAAGGGAATGTAAATATATAGTTGAGGAACTAGATATAAAAGGTGTATCTATCACTGAAGGTTGTTGAGTTAAAATTGGTTGTTGTGATAGTTGATTTGGCCCCAATGTAGTTATAACAATGTTATTATTTGGGTGAGTAGAATATTGACCATTATTCAATTTATGAAGTTGGTAATGGATGATATTGATAAGGTCACATTACATATATAATATTGAGAAAAAATATTTCAATCATCTCTTAGCAGCTTCATCAAATGGGTTGTTGAATTCTACCATTATAGATTGGAGAGTATGAAAACAAACTATTGTATATTTGCATATTTAAAAAAAAATAGTCTATGAGAGATTTAAAAAATAAAATAATAAAACAAATCTAAGATTTTATAACTAATATGTGATCATATAAACAAAAATGATACAAACCTTAAGAGCATCTAGGGTTAAGGATTGAATGGTATTCAAAGTAATTCGACTTCACCAAATGTTTTATACTTTTAATACTTAGTGAATGTAAATATTATGTTTGTTAAAAATATGAGTATAGTAAATTAGGGTATAAATATTTAATAAATACAACTGTAAATTTCTTATACAATTGAATTAATTTGACCTTTCTAAAAATAACAATAAATAATGTAAGAAATTAGACAGAAAATGATTGAGATGGATGATTTAAAAGCTAAAAATAAAGGAAATGATTATTCTAAGTGTCATAAACATAATATTGGTGTCAAAAAACCTCTTGGATAATAGTTACTTACTTATATAGTAGTGGCATGTGGGACTAGTGTCCCTATTTTGGTGGTAGTGTCCTTTTGTGCAAGACAGTCCTAAATTTTTTGGTGCACATGTGTCTATATCTATAAGATATAATTCCTATATGCATGATTTTTTTAAACCTATATATAGTTTGTTTTAATTAAAATTTTAAACAAAACCTAATCCTCCATGTTGTTAGGGCATCTAATTGATACAAGCTAACAAATGTGTTTTTTAGTGGGGTAGGTTAGACATCCTTAACATCCCACACTAAAGGGATTTGCCTACATACTAATACTCTAAAGAGGGAGAAATCTCGATTTAGTTCTCCCAACCTAAGTTCTAGTTCTAGTGTAAGTGATCTAGAATTATTTTTTACTTGAGTGCTTTGAATGTCCTTAAGATTAGAAATTTGAGTAATATTAGCTTAGGAATGTTATAGATGGTACTATACAGATTTAGGGAAAAATAGGGATTGATAACCTTAATTATGCAAAACTTGTTCTAATTTTTCATATGTAATTTAAATCTTATTTCCATATAGTGGTTAGAGGGATAAACATCATGTAATTTAATTATTATGGTACTTGTGTAGGTGGTAAAAGAGGTCTAGGTTGACCCTAAGAGGTCTAAGATTTGAAAGTATATCTATTTGTGAAAAGTGGAGGGAAAAGATAGTAGTGCCATTATTATTACATTAGTGTCATGTGGTGATGTTATACCTATTATGGAACTAGTATCCAAGTGGTTGAACACAAGGCACAAAGGGCCAACATATAAGAATAAAAGTTTAAGACTAATTTAGGGATGACTAGGGATATATGTGGCCTACACTAAGGCTTGATAAGTGTGAAAATAGGATCTAGGATGGGTCTAAGGCCAAGATAGGGATAGATGGTGTCAAGTAGCACTCTTATCACTCAAGTATCACTTTTAGGTTATTAAATTACCTAAGATCACAATTATCCAAGTTATAAGATAGGTCATTTGTATTTTATTTACACATATTGCATGAATCACACACAAGCCAATAGATTTGGGACAACTAGATAAGTTTGAGGCCTAATTCAAAGTATTAGGTAAGTTGGTAACACTCATTGATAGAGGCATATTTAGGTTTAGATCAATATTGTGTTTACACTAATACTTTTAACACCAAGGTCACTATGAATATGAACAACTAGGGTTTTATTATTTCATGAAAATTTAAAGTCCATAACCTAGATTCAATTCACTATAGTGAAGGAAAATATAAACACAAAAGAATCTAAGTGGTCACATCCTTTTCCAATAGGTATTTTGTATAGGATACATACATTGAGTTCATATAGTAGTATTGATGTAATTGTCTAGGATGAAGATAATGTTTATAGATCCATAGACACATAATCCTAAATTTGTTGACTATGATAGAATATTCTTTAGTCGTCCTCCTACCTATTCTAGATCTAGAACAACATTAACATAAAACCTAGGTAAGTACATTATGTTATTTTCATTTCCATATAGAGCATAGTTGTACATACTATTATTATCCTATCTTAATTTAATTAATTCAACATATGTTATATCTAATTTTAGTATCTAATTGGCTTCATATAGATATATTTTATCACCCTTTTAATTAAGGATATCTATATCCCCTTTAACTCTAGATAACCCCAATCTAGATATCTTTAGGGTTAAATTGATACAAAGGATCAACTCAAGTAGGAAAAGGATAAAAAGGTAGATATAAATAAGATATAAAATATAATAAAATAAGAGGAAAAAATGTTATAGATGATAAATAGAGGAAGAAGAAAGAGGAAAAAATATGAATCATCAGGAATAATATTTAAATAAGTAGAAAGAACAAAAAAATCAAGAAGCATAAGTGACATAGAAACATAAGGCTGAAGTAGACACAACAATAAAGGCAGATGAAGAGGATAATAGTAAATACTTGCCTTGAATTCAAGAAGAATAATAATAAAAAAGTCCCAAGCTCATTAATTGATTGATGAAACATGTCCTACCTTGGTCACTCAAGTCTTGGATGACAAAGTCTTGTATGATGAAAATAATTTCATATCATTTTTATCCTATCTAACCAAATACTATCCTTTTGCTTATAATATTCAATAACTTCACACATATGGTTAAAATATCAAGGTTTAAAAATAAGCCATTTTTAAACTCCTTGAATAATATGAGTATGTCTTGTAGATAGTTGTGATACAAGATCAAAATATATCTAAAGGCATGAATGAATACAAGCAATAACTAAACAATACATGGGGTGAGGCCAAACTCAAATTCAACAAATGAAAATTAGTAATTAGGGATAAATGTATACCTTTGACACATTATATGTTTCACTCAATCCCTCACTGGAATCAAAATACAATTTCATGCACAAGATGTAAACTTGTAAAAATGAGATGCAATGAAATACATTTGTTATAATTGAAATTAAAAGGTAGGTAGATACACTAGAGGAACTAGCATAAGAGATAGAAAATAATAAGTCACACACTACATCCCTTTTCACAATCACATAAGATGAAGACATGTAGAATCTGATGGGGTGCTATGTGTCATTACACACTATCATAACGATGGTGTAGGAAGTTCTTAATGATTAGATAATGTTCAAAAATGACTTGTCTCATTTAGATATATCCATCATAATTATCTTCAAGGATCCAATATTAATCTCATCAAACTAACTTTAGGAGTTCCATCAAAAAATGACTCCCATATATACATAGTCATCCATTCAAATGCAAAAAATGCATCGAATACCATATTATAAAACTAAAACCTCTTGTATAAAAACTCTATAAACATCATAGTTATTGCCTCTATCAATTCAAACAATGCATCCTTTGCATCCACATCTTTTTAGGTACTATAAACACTCTAGATTTGAATTTTAAAAGATTTATTTAGTAGGAAGGCCTTAGTCATTAAGAGAGGTTCCATATTTATTGAAAATATGGAAAGGTAGTCCACCTAGTTATGTTATTCTAATAACAAAGTAAAGGGTGGTATATTAGTATGTTACTTAGTTTAAAACATGAAAGGGAAGTTAGGTAGTGCATAAGAGGTAGAAACTAGTACATGACACCTTGAGTGATTGCTAAAAATGTATTCATATTAATTCTTCAACACATGAAATTTTATCATAATTTGTACAAGGCACACTATATGTGGCTTTGTTTTAGGTGAGAAAACTATTTATATCTATAAAGTGTTGATAGTATAATAGAATTACAAAATCATAGAGTGTAGATGCATGATAAGTGTATGATGGATATCAACATGTATAGCTTATTTTATATTGTATTTATTCAAATTATTAGGTAATATAAAATTATGTGAAATTTAAAAATATTCATTCACATTTGAATCAGAATTATGGAAAGTAAAGAGATAATGTAAGTTATATTAATTATTTTTAATGGAAACTAATTCATAAAAATATAGAGATTAATATAGACATATGATAATAATTTTCCTGAACATATTTTATCCTTGTTATGTGCATAGTGAATTCTATATTTTCCCCAAACATATTTAATAATTTATTAATAGTAATGAATAATATATACATGTTATTCTTCACTTCTATGAACATCCTCTAATATTATCCTATTTTTGATGTAGTTAAATGTTGACCCCCAAAATATAATAGTTACAATCTATTGACACAGAAGATTGCACCCTTGGTAGGAGGCCAAGCTCCTGCCTTCTTCACGCAACAATGGAAACTCCCCTCTCACCTATGGGACCGATGAAGCTAGAGGGGAGAGTCTCTAGATGAGGGCTAGCTCCCTCTGATGTATCATTTAGGCCCTGGTTTCTCCTACTGCTAACCAATAAAATGAAAAATGGGGGGGATGAAAAGGGAAAATGAGATGCTAAAAACAAAGCCTAAGCCTAAAAAAGGAAAGATGTGATACACCAGAAAATGTGACCCACTCAGGCCTGAACATACACTTCTCACCAAGAACTAGCTCCCATACACTTCATCTATCATGAGAAAACCTTCTGCATCAGTGGGTCAAGGTTCTGTGGAGATAGAGGGAGGAAATAACTACTAGAGGCATTTTGAGACACACTGCGGCAGCCTATCCACTTCATGTATACTCCTCTAGGGACACTTCTAACAGACCCATAAAAGGAAAACTCAAAAATGCACCAGATGTGTTGAAATCATTTTGTAGAAGCATTAATAAAATGACCTAATATAGAATCAAGGCATAGACACATGCTAAAGATGCAAAACTCAGAATGGAGGTTAAATGTTGTGTTTTGATTCAAGGTAAAATTCAGCAGCTCTGCCTTACAAGCCTGAGAGATTTTTGGGTAGAGTTTTGCCTTAAGGCTGAGAGTCGATCCCCTTCTCAAAATGAGAAAATTACAATATATAGGAAAGAGGAAGAGAAACTTGGCATTTTTTGGGAAGGATTTTGGCCCTCATTTTCTATCAGTGGCCCATGTGCATTCTAAATCTTCAGAAGGGGAAACCACTATTATCGATGTCATTATTTAGAAGAGGCCTACTGGAACTAAGCTACACAATCACCCAAATTTGACTTTGGTGTTCTAGCATTAATGAAACAACATGGCCGGCCCTCTTTCCTGCAAATAGACTACAGTTTGTCTTCTTCTAATGCCAACTATAGAAAAATAGGTCACACTGCTCAATAACTCTCCATCTCTTCACCACTTAGATACTTTGTCTTTTCTGCCTTTTGTCTTCTTCCTACTTTTTCAGCCCTCGGGGGTGATCTCTTGGCTGGTCACTATATTCCTTGTGCTACTTTCCATGATTTGGTGATAAGGTAGCTCAAAAACAATGACTACTTTACTACGTTAAATTTGATGTTCACATGGCCATCACCCAATGGCTAGTTCACTTTCTTAAAATTGATGGCTTTTGGGATGTCACCCTCCTTGACAAAAAGTCATCCGGTCTTTTCTTTATTCACTTCTACCATTGAACCAAGCCTTTGAACTAAAAATGTTGAACCTTCTTGTGAACCAAAGCATTGAACTTAAGCATTGAACCAAATTATTGAACCAATCCATTAAACCGGTTCAATGGTTCAACAAAGCGCATCAATCCCCTTTGAACCAAAGGCCGATGAACCATCCAATGAGCTAAGTGATTCAATAAGTTGTTGAACCAATTGGGAAGATTGAATGATCGAACCATTAGATTGAACCAATATGTTGAACCTACTAAATGAACCAATTGGTTGAACCAAGGCCTTAAACTAGTTTAATGGTTTAAAGTGATTTCCTTCAGACCAGAGCCTGAAGAAGCCTTGTAAAACCCAACACTCTCTCTGGAACTATTTCTCTATGCACCAAAGACTAACCTATAGAGTCCGTAGAAATCGCCAAAACTTGAAGAGTCTATATAAATTGCCAAATTCATGTAAAATCAAAAAATGAAAATGGCCTAGCACAATAGGGGTAGAGGGGGACCAATTTTTGGCCTGTTGGTCAAAAAATGGTCAACAAATTGGTGACTCCCAGGGGAAGTATGCCTGATATGCTTAAAGACCAGTTGCCTTACAGTCCATTAGGCATAGAGTCAGATGTAACTTTGAAAGAGTGTAGCAACAACCCCAAATATCCATGAATCAAACATGGAACCTTTTACCCCACATGCAAAGGGAAACACACAAGGATAAAAACACTACTTGCATAACTGCACTTAGGGAAAGTAGGAAAAGAAACTAAAATAAAAATACTATATACAACTAACCAGGAAAATTCACCTCCCTCCTAGATCAAAGGGAAAATTTCTTAAGTCCCCTTCTTGGCAAGAAGACTTATGGTGCCAGGCAAGTAGCTGAATGAAAAGGAGATTTGGTGACTTGCTCCTCTTGCCTATCACCTGATTTGGCTGGTATCTAAGTGAATCAGATTTTAACATGCCTCCAACATACATGTATTATTCTTGTCCATGGAGGCTTGTTGAATGTTGGCCCTTCATATTAGTGCTCTTCACCAAGAAATTTGTGGCTATTGGCTTATCACCATTAGCCCTTTGATATGTATAACTCCTCTGCAGTGCATCATGGTTTGAATTGTTCCCTTTTTCTTCATTAAAAAACATGTCAAACTCATCCTCTGCTCCCTCAAGGCCTTCTTGAAGAAGGTTGACTGTGGTGATGTCTAAAATAGACTCACAAATTGATTGCCCATCCCATAGAACATCACCTCTTTGTTCGAATCTATCTTCTTCAAGGCCTTCCTCAAGGAAGACAGACCTCTCCTTTTCCTCCTCAAAGATTAGGATCTCTAAATGTTCAAAGGTATCCTCCTAATCCTCCTCCAACTCTAGCTCCTTAGCATAGTCACACTCCTCATCGAAGCAATAAGGAAGTTCATCGAACAAGGGGGGAAAGAGCTCACCATGCTTTTGTTCCTCTTCATATTACTAGAACATCTGCATATATGCATGCCTTGAGTCTTCTCCATTGTTGATGGTGTCTTCAAAAAAAGCCTCAATGATGATTTCTTCTTCATTGCCACTGATGATAGCCCCTTGGGGAACTACAGATTGGATCTTCTGCTCCTCACCTACCTATTGCAAAATAGGTTCCTCCTTGAGAAGGGGTGAAGTGGGAAAAACACATGGAAGAGGAGGCAATCCTTGAGCTAGAATTGAGTGATTCTCCTCCTTCCACTTGGTCAACACTTCATCAATATCAGGTGTGGCCTGATATTTCTCTTGGAAGTGTGTAGATGGGGTGTGTTTAGACATGGAATGTGTCATTGGGTCTAAACCATCCATCACACACTAGCTAAGGAATCTCTCTTTGGATTCCAACTCTGTAATTCTCCTAGCTAGAACCTCTTGGAAGAACTTTTCTTGGAGGTCATCAGCATTATCATGAGTAGGATCAACTTTAGCTTCTTCAAGGTTTTGAGAAAAACCTTGCTTCTCCTCCTTCCTACCCTATGATTCTACTATTTTCCCCCAGTTTAGGATCTCAGAATTGGAATTTTTCTCCTATGAATAGGCAACAACTTTGTCTTCTCCAAGGTCCTAGGGCTCCTCCATGAGGTCTGGAAGTTCTATCTCTCTTTCAAGAAGTAGTCTCATCCTAGCCTTTAAATCTTCAATTTGCTTGGCTAGATTATCCTAAAAGAGTCTTTCTTGGAGGTCACTAACATCATCCTCTTTAAGGCTCTGGGCTGGTTCTTGGCATTCCTTCCTCTAACTTGGAATATGCACATCACATTGAAAGACATGGGGAGGTTGAGGAATGCAAGGAAGAGACTATCAATGCACTGGAAGAGTCTCTAAAAGAGGGACGCACTAGCTGGTGGTATTCCCCCCAATGGAAGATTCGTGATCTAAGGAGTTGAAAAGATTGATCTCCATGGGGGGTTGCTCTAGTTCCATTTGATGCTAGAAAGCTAGGTGTATGGGATTAAGAATAGATGCATTAGATGAGATGGAGTGGGCAAGTGCTATCCGATAGAAAGGATTTGGTGTAAAAGAGGGGGCTTTCTTTAGAATAGGAGTGGGCACACAAGGTTGACTGCCTTGAATAAATGGATTTCTCCATTTTGCTACCTCCTCCTCCATGGATTGCAAGGCTTGTGCTTGCCTAAACAAACACTCCTCTTTATACATCAGCTCTTGCTGATACTCATACTACTCTTTTAGTCTATCAATCTCCATTTTTTGCCTCTCAAACTCCAACACCACCTCCCTTATCATTGTAGGGCAACTAGGAGAGCTACTTGAGGAGATTGCATAAATATCTAGAGCCTGATCATAGTCATATGAATGAATACAAGGTCCATGATTCTATGCAAAAGAATTATACATTTAAAAAGTTATTTCTTAATGGCACCAGGCTACTTAACTAGCTGATTCAACTCAGAGTCACCATTGGTGTTTGATGCAAAGCCTCCAAAGGCTGGTCGGTTGAAGAACACACCAAAAATTCTTCAACTCTTTGGACACAACTTGTCTTAGTTGGTCCCACTAGGTGTGCCAAAAAAATTTAACGCAAAAGATTTCACTCTTGGTAGGAGGCCGAGCTCTTGCCCTCTTCATGTAATAATGGAAACTCCCCTCTCACCTGTTGGACTAGTGAAGCTAGAGGGGAGAGTCTCTAAATGAGGGCTAGCTCCCTCTGATGTATCATTTAGGCCCTGGTTTCTCCTACTGCTAACCAATAAAATGAAAAAGGGGGGGATGAAAAGGGAGAAGGAGATGCTAAAAATAAAGCCTAAGCCTAAAAGAGAAAAGATGGGATACACCAAAAAATGTGACCCACTCAGGCCTTAACATACACTTTTCACCAAGAACCAGCTCCCATACAATTCATCTATCATGAGAAAACCTTCTGCATCAGTGGGTTAGGCATCCGTGGAGATACAAGGAGGAAATAACTACTAGAGGCATTCTGAGACACACTGTGGCAGCCTATCCACTTCACCTATACTCCTCTAGGGACACTTCTAACAGACCCATAAAAGGAAAACTCAAAATACACCAAACATGCTAAAATCATTCTATAAAATCATTAATAAAATGACTTAATATAGAATCAAGTCATAGACACATACTAAAGATGCAAAACTTAGAATGGAGGTAAAAATTCTGTGTTTCAATTCAAGGTAAAATTTAGCAACTCTACCTTACAAGCCTGAGAGATTTTTGGGTAGAGTTTTGCCATAAGGTTGAGAGTCGATCCCCTTCTCAAAATGATAAAATTATAATATATAGGAAATAAGAAGAGAAACTTGGCATTTTTTGGGAAAGATTTTGGCACTCATTTTCTGTCAGTGGCCCATGTGCATTCTAAATCTTGGGAAGAGGAAACCACTGTTACTGATGTCACTCTTTAGAAGAGGCCTGCTGGAACCATGCTACACAATCACCCCAATTTGACTTTGGCATTCAAGCATTAATGAAACAACATGGCCACCCCTCTTTCCTATAAATAGACTATGGTTTGTCTTCTTCCAATGCCAACTGCAAAAAAATAGGTCACACTGCTCAATAACTCTCCATCTCTTCACCACTTGGATGCTTTGTCTTTTCTTCTTTTTGTCTTCTTCCTACTTTTTTAGCCCTTGGGGGTGATCTCTTGGCTGGTCACTGCATTCCTTAGACTACTTTCCATGATTTGGAGCTAAGGTAGCTCAAAGATAACAGCTACTTTACTATGTTAAATTTGACGTTCATGCGGTTGTCACCCAATGGCTAGTTCACTTGCTTAGAATTGATGGCTTTCGAGACATCACCCTCATTGGAAAAAAGTCAATGGGTCTTTTATTTGTTTTCTTTTACCATTGAGCCAAGCCTTTGAACTAAAAATGTTGAACCTTCTTGTGAATCGAAGAATTGAATTAAGCGTTGAACCAAATGATTGAACCAATCCATTGAACTGGTTCAATGGTTCAACGAAGCATGCTAGCCCCTTTAAACCAAGGCTGATGAACTGTCTAATGAGCCAAGTCATTGAACAAACCACTGAACCAACTAGGAGGACCAAATGATTTAACCATCTGATTGAACTAATGCGTTGAACCTATCGAATGAACCAATTGGTTGAACCAAGGCCTTGAACCGGTTTAATGGTTCAAAGATGCCAATTTTTTTGTGATTTCCTTTAGACTAGAGCCTGAAGAAGCCTTGTAAAACCCAACAATCTCTCTAAAACTGATTCTCCATGTGCTAAAGTCTAACCTGTAGAGTCTGTAGAAATCACCAGATTCATGCAAAATTGAAAAATGAAAATGGCCTAGCACAGTAGGGGCAGAGGGGGACCAATTTTTGGCCTGTTGGGCAAAAAATTGTCAACATAATTGATACCAACCTTTTCCAATCTATTCTATAATAAATTACTAACAACTCAATTTTAATTACATGTGCATAATGAGATACCATTTGGTAAATTTTAATCAGATTTTTGTCATGAAAAGTCAACCTAAATGAAAAAAGATAATAATTGTTTTCTTTTTTATTTTTATTTTTTTATATTATTTTTTTAAAATTTTATTCTTCTTTAATTCATTTGTGCTTTATGTATTTCAGCACATTACATTCATATGTCTAGTTACATGTTATTTAAAGTATTTTATATCCTTTAATTTATTTTATATTAATAAGAGTTACTACACCAATTAATTTAAAATTTAGATAAAAAATATTATGTGTCCTTAATTGATTAAAATTTCTCTAATAATATATAGTGACATTGTAAAATATTAAAAATAACATTAACTTCTTGAGTTATATTTGACACACACAAGTCAATATCGATAATCGATCATGTACGTATGGGTTGATCCTACCTCTATTATTAAAAATGACTATAATTCAAAGTTAAATCCTACCTTGTAATTTGTTCCTATTTTAGTTATATGTATTGTGATGTTTCCCCTTTTTCATTAATACAAATTCACTTTTGAGTCACCTATTATAATCGATTGGTAGTTTATTTATTATGGCATAATTACACTATTGCACAATGAGCAAAGCTTACCTATTATTTGAAAATTATATTGTATTCTCCTGAAGCATCCATTATATAATCAAAAGACTATTTTATCTCAATCAACCAGAACATTTTGAAGTATCCATGACTAAATATGAGTAACTACACCTATCATCTATGATTATTTTTTATAGTGGATCATCTTTTAATAATAAGACATTTAGTAACTTATGTGACTATTAAAATATCAAACATATGCCTTCTATTACACATTAACAATAAGTAAATGGATTTAATAAAACCTTAAAAAATTAATGTAAACTTTTTATAAATGAAAATAAATTAAGGTTTATCAATTATCCTAATCAAACATATCCATATTTATGGGAATATACAACAAATATTAAAATTCCTGCATGGGTAACACCTTATTAAATTAATTATTACTCTTAAGAAATTTTACCCATGATCTTTAGATTTATTCCCTAAGCATATCACTAATATTAAATTTTTATGATAAAATATTTTATCGTCAATTGTAAATGTTTGATAGAAAAAATACTTCATGCCATTGAACTTTTGAGAGCATGTCAAAAATATCTTATAAAGGATAATAATTGTTTTGAACCTTATTACAACATACTATAAAGAAAATTAGATAAATAGAAAGAATATTACAAAAGAAAAGGAATATTATTATATTTTATAAAAAAATAGAGCATTACTTCATTAACAATGTCATTGTCCTCTTTGGGGGGAAACCTCATTTGAGCAATCTCAACAAAATACAATTCATGAATGCCTTTCCACTAGTCTAAGATCCTATTTAAACTAATTCTATAATATATTACTATTACTTCCTACTAATTTGGTATTCTTGAAATAAACTCAATGTATAACATAGAAAGTATATGCATCTATAGTTTTTTTGAAACCAATGATTAAATATAAAAAAGTTAGGAAGAAGGGGTTGTAACATGCCCTACCCTTTAAAAACATTTTTCTCAAAGTTTAATATGGGGAAGCTAGTACTATTTTTTTAAATAAAGTTCCCAAGCTACATATTTTTTTTTCATCCCATGCCACTAGACCATAACTTGAGTGATGGACTAATGGTGAAGCTAGAAATAAACATGGATCCACATTTTATTCAAGCTGAATAAGGAGATATCCTTTTAGATCAAGTCTAGAAGAGATGGTCTGAGCTATCAAATTATGGCCTGGGAATCTATTTAAACATGAAAAATGAAATATATAATGGGAATGTGAATAAGTTATAATTTTCAAATTATAAGATTATTTTTTTGAATAAGCTTGTAAGACCCATATAACTTGGGATCAAATTTTGGGTGACCCTCAATTTCAAATATTAATTTTTATAAGTATTCCTTAGGATGAAAACCATATTATTAGGTATAAATCCAAGATCCAAATGGTTTTGATTAACCCATCACTTCATGTTATTCTAGTCCAGGTTGATATTTTTCTTTGAAATATGAATAATATTTTCTTAGGCAATGATTTTATTATGAATTATCTATAAATGAGATATTATTGGTGGCAAGAGAAGAGATATGGTGTAATTTGACCACATACATATTTAAATGGACATATATTGGTGGTTATGTGATAATTTGTGTTATACAACCATTCAGAAAGGGGTAACTAGTTGGCCCAATGATGTTTCTAATTAGAGGAAAATATAAAAATGTGTGTTTCTAGACATCTATTGACAATTTCTTTTTGATCATATTTCAATGGATGATAGTTGGAGCTCATTTC
The DNA here is from genome assembly GCA_037957365.1 of Torreya grandis. Classification (NCBI taxonomy): domain Eukaryota; kingdom Viridiplantae; phylum Streptophyta; class Pinopsida; order Cupressales; family Taxaceae; genus Torreya; species Torreya grandis. The sequence continues at coordinate 1,033,597 of JARHVA010003570.1, forward strand.
TAGTTGAGTTCATGTGAACTTAAAGAGTTACTTAAAGAATATTTTGGTAAAAAGTAATTCTTGATCATATATAGTAGATGAATATAAATTTTAAAGGAAAAAAATTAGTTGAGGAACATTTGGGCAATGGTGGATGTAGTGTAGGGATGGGTCAAAACACAAAAATGGGCATATTTAGAGAGGTGATCGATGACCACCAATATTATCTACTTACTTATATATTTTAACAAGATTTAACTAATATCCATAAATATATATATATATATATATATATATATATATATATGTGTGTGTGTGTGTGTAAAGTCATTATTGAATTGATAATTCTATGAACAAGTTTGGTGTTACAATTATTCACTCTTTTCTTACAAACATGTATCACATTTTTTGATAATATTTTTTTATATATTTATTGATTCATTACCAAAATATATTACAAAGAGGTTAGTCATAGATTTTAAGGAATCATACAAAGTAATAGATAAATTTGGTGCATGTTTATGTAGAGTGCTATCAAAAATATTAGACCAATTTATTTATATAATGCAACCTTTGTATATTAAGGATTGGCCATCCTAAGTGTAGTTTCATTTGGATGTGGGGTAAATAAAAGATTATTTGATGAGTTATTATGTGTGAATTTCCTAGTGAAACTCTTGATTAATATTGAACATCTAGTTATAAATTGGCATAGATAATTCACATATAGTTGCATGTTCCACATATTTGTGGGATAATGCATCTCTCCTTTTGATTTTTATGAGTGATATGAAAATCACACCCCATCATTTTGGTAACCTAATTTTGTTGATAATTGAAGGATAAAATTTGTTTTAAGAAATAATTAATATTTTGGTGACCTATTTTTATAAAAAAAAATTATCTGATATCCAAGTATGGATTTTATTTTTTACCACTTTGAGGATATCCATCATTTCCTTTTCATATTTTGAATGTAACATATTTTTTACAATGAGGGCCTTCTTGGTAAAGGAAATAGTTCATTTAAGTTAACTGAGGATAATGTCAATTATATTTTAAAAAACATAATATTAAATGAAAATATTATTTGATAAATCATGCATTACCAAAATAGGTGTAGTGCACATATCTTGTTTCAGTAGATCAATGGCCTTTTTAATCATCACAAACTGATGTAGAGCATCACAAGGTAATATGGAATGTTAGTATGTTTGTGAGTTTAAAATTGACCATTTTTTTATGGTGAGAGTGTGAGACATATTTTATATTCCCCTGGGTTTTGTTTGATTCATTAAGAGTCTTGGAATTATGTGTTGTTATGAGATTTGGAGTATCCCACCAAAAAGGAGAATTTGAAAATTTAAACTTGTAACTAGGCTATAAATGGTATTTTGGGTTTTGTGTGAAATAAAAATGTTGATGAATTTTTGTTAAGTGTCATATTATGTCCTTTTTTTGTATTTAATAGGCGTTTTAACTTAAAATTCATGTAAAATTAATCTACTCCAATAAAATCAAATGTAACTGCCACCATACATGGAGTTGGCCTTGTGAGAAGGAGTTATCTTGCATGATTGGAATGATAAAAGATTGGAATGCATGTAGGTTAAGAGATATTCGTATATATTTGGTAGGATAGGATATATTATATGAAAATAGATGTGGAGATAATAATTGATTGAAATAAAAGATTCACACTTCTTGGAGATTGTCTAGACTATAAAATTTTGTGTGTAGTTATTATATAAGAAATGACATAAATGAATACAAGAATGATTGGAGAGAGTAAATTTGATTTAAAAAAAATATTAGTATATGTTTAATATTATAATTAATACTTTACTTTAATAGATAATTAATTATAATTGATAACCTAAAATTTAAGGTCACAATACTCAGTTTAGACACGATTGTGAAGACTGTATTTTGGCACAAGTAGGATCATGAATTAGGACGCATGTTTTTTGAGTTGAATTAAGTGTTTTAATGTGATAGGTGTAAAATATAGTTTATAATTGGTATAAATTTTAAGTTGTAATTTTTATACAACACTCCAAGTTCAATATTCAATTTAATCAACCATTCTAACAAAAATAGTCAAGATAGTTGTTCCCAGAATTCTATAAACATGCTTGTTGGAGACTCATTCTAATTATTCATGAACAAATACATATTATTAAAGGTTAATTGAGTTATTTAATAAATAATATAGTTATTATAAGTGTTTTAACATTTCTAAAATTCCATTTATCCCATTTTGTAGCCTCTAAGGTTTGTACAAGCATGTCAAAACCTAAGCTAGGGTTTAGATCTTGCAACTTGAATAAATTTTATCTCCAATTATAATAATTACTTAAAATTGGTAATATAATTTTTTTTAAAATTATTTAAAAGATAATATATTTTTTTATTTGGTACATTTTTGTAAAATAAGGTCACTAAGACTATGACATTGAATTAGGGCTAAGGAAACCTAATTATTAGGAAGGTTTGGTGAGTTAGTAGGTTTCCCTTCAGAGTTGTGACTTTAAACATTATGTGAAGATGTAATGGGATAAATGGTATCTAAAAATGGTATTAATTCTTTGTTAACCCCTATATTATATTAAACTAAATAGTTTTTATGATAGAATAGGGTTACTAGAGACTAGGCCTTAAAGAGGAAAGAGTGGATTATTTGAAAATAGATAGAGAGTGAATTATTGAAATTTGTTTATGATAGGATTATTTTTTAAATAAAAGGGATTATAATTAAATAAGGGATGATAATTTCATGCTTAAAAAAGGAGGTCTAGTACTAGATACCCAGTATAATTTAATCAGCCCTAAAATAGACAAGGTGAAAAAGAGAGAAGGTAAGTTTGGGTTGTAATAATTCAAAGTAAAGGAGAGATTGAAGAGTTAGATGAAGGGTGATATGTAAAAAAATATAGATAATATAATTATGTGTGAAATTATGCTTATGATTTTAGTGAAGGTAAATGCGATCAAGGGTGTCAAGAAATAAATAGAGTACCCATTACAACTAAACAAGTCAAAGATTAGTGAAGGGATTAAAGTAAGAAATAAAAGATAGATACATGTTTGATGTAAGTGTATGTTATCCCTCTAAATTATGTGATAAAAATAGATAATCACTTGGAAAATTTTATTATTATGAGTGATAAAGGTTGTTCTTTGAGGTTGTTAGAGTACAATAAGGGAGGCAAAAAGGTCCTTAAAACCTAGAAGGTAAAAGGTTGAGTGGCAGAGAATCCCTAAAACAATAAAGGCTTGAAGATAGAGGAGATATAGAAGAAGGACAAATGATAAATCTCAATAAAATATTAAATTATAAAAATAGTTCCAAGGTAATGGACTAATAATACTAAAGCCTAGGGTGAAAAAATTGTAGATGAGTTGTTAAGAATTAAGTAGATTAGACTTGCTAAAAGAGCAAAGGCATAATGAGGCCTAAATAAAGATGAAATAGTAAAGATAAGAGAGGGATATAACTAAGGGATTGAGGAAGAAAAGTTTATATAATAATATGGAGAGATAATAAGTTAAAAAGAGAGAGATAGAGATGGAAAGAGAGATAGTTGGGTTGAGGTCAATCTTGGTAAGTATAAATCAAATATTGGAGGAATCAAGAAAAATATATTTTATAATAATTTGAAAGATAATATACTATCCTCTTAGAGAGATTATGAGAAATAAGATAAGGAAAAAATAATTTATCCCATTGATAAAAAGGCTAAAGACATTATCAAATCAACCTAAAAGAGAAAAAAAGAGGAAAAAATTCCTCAAAATATTATATCTAATGAGTTATTCTCATGTGTGTATGTAGATATAAAAGTGAATAAATAAGAAGTTTAATTTGAGGACACAAAACTTGAAATTATGAAGGAGAATAATTATGAACATGCTTATGTTGAATAAAAAATTTATTGGAAACTAATGTATAGAGATATAATGATTTGTTACCCTGAAAGAGGAGAGATGCTTAGAGAAGGAGATCTTTAAGAAGAAGGAATCCTCATTGAAGTCATACAAGATTCAAAATTTAATCAATAAGGGGTCAAGTTTTAACAAACTAGGCTTAAAAAGTTTGAGGATAAAAAATTAGAATTTGTATTACATGAAGAAATCAAAGAGGTAGAAGATAAAAATTTATTATTTAATAATGATGATATAGTAAATATTGATAAAATTATTTCAATTTTTTATTGAAAATATCTATTATAATATATAGAGGAGCTTGAACAAGATATTGAAAGTGATGAAGATTTAGTAGATGAGAAATAAAACCAACTATTTATCTATGAAAGCTAAGACCAATTGCAAGTAGAGATGGTATCTTGAGAACATGCCATACTCAATAGATAAAAGGAAAAAGTATGTCCTAAAATAAAAGTTTAAGAGATTATCACTTTACATGAGTTAATGGAGTCTCAAGAGAGAGAAATATTGATAGATAAGATAACATACATTGTGGAGTAGCAAGGATGGATATAGGAAGGGAAGAGAAAGACTTAAAAGTTTCAAATTTTAATATCTAATACTTATTTGAACTATACATGAATAGGCATAGAAACTAATTTACAATATGAAGGAGTATCTAGAATGATACATGATGGAGATGAATCCAAAGTAAAATTTATGGTAAACTCTATTAAAGAGGCTAATGAGTAAGAGGATTTGATATGGAGAGAATTGATTATAGAGGTTGAATTTGACATATTATATTTCATACGTAAAATTAAAAATAAGGTGTGAGCTGTCATAAAATAGCCAAAGGTAGAATTACAAGATGGAGAAAAGAATATTTCAAAGATACGGAACATGTTTTCCATATAAAAACATCAACAATATGAAATTAAAAATCACATAAGGGTATAAAATCAGAAACAATCAATGAGTTGTAGGAAATAAGATGGAAAACTATTAGTAAAAGGTGAATCAAACCAAGTTTCAAGTGAAGGTATGCCTAAAACTATGAAAAAACTAGGCATATAGTCATGTGATTTAATTAAGGAACTAGTTGTGGTAGCTAATGATAAAATTGAAGTGAAAATTATAAGAGGATAGGATAAGGAACTTAAGAAGATAAAAGGGATGCCTAGAGATTCTTGGAATAAGAATACATGAGTAAAAGAGGAAGGAAAGTACCATGAGATCCTTGAAGAGACTATCAAGTCTAATGAATGTAATTTGGTATGTACTAAACATGATGGTGAATTTATGGAGATAAAATAGATAGAATAACTCCATGATCACATGGAGAATAGAATAAATGAGACAAAATATCTCATGATAAAATAAAGGAAAGAGGTGTACAACCATATTCCTCACAAAGGACATGATTGGATGAAAAATTCATGTTTATAAGAGGACAATATTAGTATGAAGGGGATACATGGAAGGATTAAAATAAGAATACCATTCATAGATAAAATAAAGGGTAATATTAGTCCATGAACTAGTCCAAGTAGTATGCCAAGAGATGAAGAGAAAATACTTATGGAAGGAGACCCACAAGTAGGTGAGCAAGAGAACAAGCAAATGAAGAAAGAGCAAGGTAGGAGATCAATATATTTGGTTCATGATGTTGAATTTGAGTTTTATGTATGTATGAATTACAATAATAAGAGAAAAGGTTGTCAAGAAGTATTCTGTTATGATGAACCTAAATTGGTCAAGGAGATGTCCTTTCAACATGAGTAAGGAGGTTATGAGAAGACTTTCCAAGAGAAGGTGAAGTATCCTGAAGAGGCATCCAATGATGACCTAAATGAGAGTATGGAAAGGGTGAAGTAATAAAAAATTCATAATAATCAATTAGAACATGAGGACAAAGGAGAAAGTATGGTTAATAATAAATACAAAGAAGGAGTGCATTACCAAACCATAACAAATGTGTAAGGAAGATCAAGAGTAGGAGTGAATAATATAAACCAAACATTTGAGGTAGAGTATCATGATGAGATATAAGAGATGGAGGAGATGGAATATGAAGAGGAAAAATATTTTTAATAGATCATGTACTTCATGCAAATATAAGATGAGTTCACAAAGGGGCAAGACAAGACAAAGATATAAAGACAATGGAACTAGCTGAGAAGAAATGAGAAAAAAAGAGGAAAACCAACAAGAGGAACTAAAAAAATAAGAAGATAAAGAATTGGAAAGTGAGGAGGAAGTTGGACAAGTTATATTTGAGCAAGAGCTTAGATTTTCCCACTTAGAGAGCTTGATATAGAGAACCATGAGGTAATATAAGATGTTAGTATCTTTGAGAATTTCATAATGACCATTTTTGGTATCATGTGTGTGTGAAAGATGTATTTTATTGTCCCCTAGTATGTGTTGGAGTCAGTAAGAGTCTTTTGATTGTGTGTTGTTATCCCATCCTGAGTTTCCCACCAAAAAGGAAAATCTGAAAATTTGAATTTGTAACTAAGATGTGAGTGGTATTTTTGGTTTCATGTGAAATAAAAATGTTGATGAATTTTTTTAAGGGTAATATTAGGTCCTAGTTGTGTTTTTCATATATAGTTTAAATTTTAAAGTAATTAAAATTCAATGTAATCAAAGAAAGGCAAATGTAACTGCTACCCTACATGGAGTTGGCCTTGTGAGAAGGAGTTATTTTGCATGATTGGCATGATAAAAGAATAAGGTCCATGTAGGTGAATAGAGAGTTTTATATGGTTTGTAGGATAGGGTATATTTTAGTAATATATAGGTGGGTAACATAAGTGATAGAAATAAAATATTCATACTTAAAAAAAAATATTTATATTGTAGAATTATGTGTTTAGTTATTATATAATAAATGACATAAATGAATACAAGAATTCTTTGAGAGAGTGAATTTGAGTTCACATATATTATTTGTAAATTTTAAATATTATAATTTTTTTTTCCTTTAATAAAAATTAATTCTTATTTCTAACCTATAGGTTAAGGTCACTATACTCACTTTAGACAAGATTGTGAAGACTATGTTTTAGCACAAGCAAGATCATGAATGAGGATGCCTCTTTTTTATGAGAATTAAGAATGATATAGGTGTAAAACATATTTTATAGTTTTTTTATTTTTTTTCTATTGAATTCTCACACTCCACTTTGATTTCAATATTCAATTCAATCATTGACTCTAATAAACAAATGTGTTTCTATAATTTTGTAAACTTGATTATTGGAGACTCATTTTGATTGTTCATGAATAAATATATAATGGAGAAGTATAAGTTATTGAAGTTAAATTATAGGTATAATAATTGTTTTAACAGGTTTAAAACTCCATTTATTTCATTTTGTATGTTCTTAGGTTTGCACAGGCCTGCCAAAACCTAAGCTAGGATTTATATCTTACAACTTTAATAAATTTTATCTCCACTTGTAAATTTTTATTTAAACTTGGAAATTCAATTTTTTTAAAATTATATAAATTATTATAGTTATTTTTAGTTGTTATATTCCCATACAGTACGGTCACTAAGACTATGATATTGAATTAGGCCTAAAGAGACCTAATTTATAGGGAAGCTTGGTGAGTTATTAGGTTTCTATTAAGAGTTATGACCTATAACTTTATATGAAAATGTAAGGGGATAAATGGTATATAAAATATTATTATTTAATTATTTAAACCTTATAATATATTCAAACAAACAAGCATTATGATAAAATGGGGTTACTAGAGACTAGGCCTTAAAGATGAAAGAGTGGATTATTTGACAAGAGATAGAAGGTGAAGTCTTGAAAGTTGTGTATGAGATGATGGTATTTGAAATAATTATGATTAAAATTAAATAATGGATGATAATTTTATGGTAAATAAAGAGGTGTAGTACTAAAGACCTAATATAAGCTAATCAAGTCTAAAATAGGCCTAGTGAAGAAGAGAGAAGGTAAGTTTGGGTTATAAGAATTCAAAGTAAAGGAGACAACATAGATTTATATTAAGGTTGATATTAAAACAAGAGTTAGAATAGGAATATGTGTGTATGGATTACTATGAGTCTAGTGAAAGTAGGAATGATAAAGGGTGTAAAGAAAGAAGTAGAGTACCTCTTACAATCAAGCAAATCAGAAACTAGACAAGGGATTATAGGAAGAAATCAGACATAGGTAAATGTTTAAGGAAAGTGTATGTATCCCCCTATGTCAAAAACCAATAATAAGAGTTTTATTAAATATTTTTGGATGGGGTGATAATATTTTCATAATCTTGAAAATTTTGTAGTAGTACTCAGTGAGGCAAATAAATACATGATGTATTTTAAGTGTCTTTGGTTTATGAAAAAAATTCATGGCATAAATTTTTCTAGTGTCAACTTGAACTCATTTTATTGATATAATGTGACCTAATTAGTCAACCTTATGCTGAAAAAAATAATTTATGGACCATTTTTCACATAGGTGGTCTAAAATAAATTTTAAGGCTATGTTGAGTTGATGGATATAGTCTTCCCATCTTTTTTTATATAAATGAGAATAGTAATAAATAAGACTAAGATTAATTTATGAAATAATGGTGAAATATGGATTGATTTCTCATGATATGGTAATTTATTTAGCTTAATTTTTTTTGTTTTGGATGACATTTTAAAAATACACCAAAGGATAAAATGAAACAAGCCAAATCTAACAAGTTAAGGGAATAGAAATAGAAAAAAATAAAAATAAAATAAGTAAACACTAGAAAGTAAACCTAAACTATGAAATTAAGAAACATTGTACATTATATGAATGCAACAAACCTCATGATTCTCATTCTAAAATAATATTGGATAGATCAACTAAGAAGTAATTACTCATAAACTTTCGATTAAATGGAATTTACAGGTCATTCCCTTATAGATATTATAATCTAAAAGCATTTTGTCATATAAATTCTACAATTTGATAAGGATTGATCCAAAGAAGACGTAACTTTGAATGATAGAGTTTATTCTCATGGAATTTTTCCCATAATAAGACTATGTTGGAAATGTGAAAGCATTTCACTTATGCTTTTCTATCAAAATATATTCTGATGGCTACCTCGTGTTTGATAAAATTTCATAAGGGTTCATCTCTCATATGATTTAGGTTTAATAGCATTGACTGACTTATCTAATTTGTTTGCATATATTCTTGGATGAATTGATACAATCATCTTTTGAGTGTCATTGGAAATATTAGTTCTATGCCATAAAATAACATGAAAGGAGAGCTATTGAGACTCTTATTATTCCTTATCTAATCAATCGATGAATCATACTTGATAATAATATATCAACTATGTGGGTTAGCCTCTACTAATTTATTAATAACATTAACTATGTTATCCCAACAATAATAAAGAATCATTAGATTCTAATGCAAAGGAAAAAATATTAGGGGAATCAAACCTTCCAGCAATAACCCCCTACAGGAGATTGATTCAATCATCAATTCACTAAATAAATAGGAAATACTAGATCAAATTGATGATGAAGTTAACTTTAACAAAGCATTCCTTCATTGTTTCATGAAGGATCATACTCATCTTAAACAACATGTTAGCAAGATTTAGGTGAATGATGGTTTGTTCTACACTAAGGAAAATAAAATGGAAATATCAACCCAAATCGAGAACCTTACTGAAAAAGCAGATAGGCTTGAAATAGAGAATCAAAATCTCAAAAAAATTTCAATATGTTGGTGACTTACAATTAAAAAACAATTAATAACACCATTAAAGGCATGGAGGGTATTTTGATGCTAATCAGCTCGAAGAAAGATAATAAGGAAGAAATAAGACCAAACAAAAACCTCAAAGGTAATCTGCTTTATGGAGAAAGGTATATGCATCAGGGATAATTATCAAAACCCAATTGGCTCATGGGATACTAAATTTAAGGACATTACTAAAGGATAGGCTAGGGAGTTTGAAGAGTGGAATAATTCTCACTAACTATATTGCATTATTTCTTTTGTTTTCCATGTTATCTTTGTATTGTGTTTCATCTATGTTTGGGCTGAGTATAGGCTATTTTTAGTTCTTTCTCATTCCTTGTTCATTTGTTATAAAGACTCATCACTATTTAGTTTAAGACCTTGTTTATATCTTTTTTGTATGGGTAGGGCCCCTTCAAAACCAACTTTTACCTTTTAAAAAAACATTCAATAGGTTATTTATTATGGACTCAGCCAAACCATTTCTCTATGGGTAATAGTTTAAAGAAAACTTCAATGTAATTATGTTTTGATATTCCAACTTAATCAACTAAACTAATTGGAAGGTATGACCATCATCAAACACAAGTTTAATAGGGGTAATAAACATATTTTTAATTTTGTCTTTAATTAATATAATCACCTCCTCATAAATGTCATTCTTGGTTGCCTTTGATTCCATTCATCTTGTGTAATAGTTAGTCATTGTAATAGTGAATCTATGGATAGATGAAGAATTTAGATTTATGAATCAAATGAATTATAAGATGTATTAAATAAATTTGTGCTCTTTGATTAATAGTTAAATGGACATAACTAAATGAGTCTCCCATTTGGTAAATGTTTGATAGATATGAGAGGATATCACATGAGTCTAAGCATCCTTAAATAATGTTGGTAAATAATAACCATACATTAAGATGTTTCGGGTTTCCAAACTACTTGAAATATTATCATTGCCTAGTCTTTCATGTAAATATGTCATTAAATAGAACTCTTCCTATCATGCTAAGCATGATAGTAAAATCACTTCAAGATTTCTATTGTACAAGACAAAGCTTTTTAGCATGTAGTGGGTAATGTTAAATAGTAATTCTCTCTTTTGGATCCTATATAGGTTATTTGAATGAGAAACATACATCAATAAATGAATAGTGGAGTCATATCATAGTTCATTCTTCAATTCAAACTAATTCACCTAGATAACATCAATACTAGGGTTAATTTAAAATATCAATTGTAACATACCTTAACCTCAAACCATCTTGATAGGATTAACTTTAATGTCATATTATTGAATTTTTGAGACCCAAAATTCAATTATTTATCCAATTTCATTACGAACCAAAATCATTTTGATAACAAGATATGAAAACATAACATAAATTTTGTTCTTTAGAATATAATGTTTAAATTGATCTGTTACTTTTACCACTACATAAGCTTGCTTGACCAAAACTAGGTATTTTAATTAATATTTATTCAAATTGGTTCTCATGAAATATATGGGATGCCATTTAAGAAGCTTGCTTATCAAAAATGAGGTATTTTAATTTACATTCCTTCAAATTGGTGCTCATGAAATCTATGGGATGCTCTCCATCTTCTATTTTTTGAGTAAGAATAATAACAGTGGTATGATTAGAGGTAAATGGATACAAGTAGAAATAATTTGTGTAATTTAATATAAACAAAATATGGGCATGTATTATGGTGTCCTTGATTTTTTTAAAGTCTCTCTTTGAGGTAGTAATCCACTCAACTTTAGCTCCCTATTTTAACATGTAATTCAATGGTTTAGTTATTTTAGCAAAACCATAAATGAATTTTCACAAAACAATATTTTTACCAAAAAAAGATTAGAATTCATTATTACTAGTTTTTAATTTAATTTTAGAAATGGCATCATCTCTATTAGGTTCAATTAACATACCCTATTTTTTTATTATAGGACCAAGGATTTTACCTTAAGTTTCAATGAAAATGCATTTCTATAGATTGAGTGAAATACCAAACTTACAATAGAATTTAAATATCTATTATAAGTGTTTTAAATGGTGTGATATATATTCATACAAATGTGTTAAGTTGTCAATGTACACCATAATGTATTTATCAACCTACCCTTCAAATCCCACATTGGTGGCTCTTTCAAAAGTGGTGCCTGCATTGATAAGTCCAAAGGGAATTTTATTATAAGTGAATATGCCCCACTTTATGGTGAAGGTTGTATTATATTGGTCATCATTTTAAAATATAACTTTATTATATTTAGATAACCTATCTAGGAAGGACATCTTCTTAGATCCACTAAACCTTTGATTGACTTCATCTAGGGATGGTAGTGGATAATTGTCTTTGTTTAAAGCTTGATTTAAATTCATGAAATCAATAAAAATATGGATATCTTACCTCTTTTTTATTAATATTAATAAATTATCTACCAAAGTGGAGTGTCATATAATAAATATTATATCATATGACAAATTCTAAACTTCCTTTAAAATGAGTAACTTAATAACAAGATTCATTAGTCTTTGGCATTATCTAAAAAGCTTATTATCATGTTTTGAGGGAATATTATTCATCTTGACATTGATATTAAGCACATTTAATTCCACATAAGTCTAATAAATGATGTATTCTTAATGGAATAACATCCTTTGTAAACTATGCATTTGTTCATCATTGAATTTTGGCCCTATAGTAATGTCTTAAGTTGATCAACCATCCCCATGTTAATAACTCATAACCTATGATTGGGGTGAAAATTTATATATATATATAGGTATTTATAAGTATAATAACAATTAAAATTATATTAATACATATATAATTTGATAGTACTTAATATTAATAATCCATTTACATCACAATATTCTTCATTCAAATCAATCCTCTCATCCTAGTTGACCACTTGCATTTTAAAAGCATTAGAATTATAAAGTAAATATATAATGTATTTATCATCATAAAAAACCTAAAAAATATTCAAATTATTAGGTACATATGGTAATTAATCCAATTTGATATAACACTTTTCTAAAATTGTATTATCTAAAGGTGTAAGATTAACAACACAAATAACCAATGAGTCTGCCATGGTGTTTTCAATTTTAGGAATGGTAATAATATTAAATGTATTGAAGTATTTATTAAAATAACCAAAAAAAAATCCTATAATTATTCAAATTATAAATATTATGTTTGGAATTTGTTACTTACTATATTAACGATTAATTTAAATCACTATAGAACTTTAATTAATAGTCATTTTACCTAGATACAAACTGTAATCCCAACATTAGCAACTCATAATATATTATTTTATTAGTAAAATGGAATTATAATATATGTTTCTTCAATTACCCACTTGGTTCTACAATCTAAGGAAAACATTGTTCAACCTCTAGATAATCCTTTGAATTATATCTATATAAGGCTTGATTAATTATTGATTGGAAATTTGCATGTTATTAGTCACAACTAGGAATATAACTTGTTTATAATCCCATGGAATACCATTATTACTAGTAAAATTTAGAAATCCCAAATTCTTATTTGGAGAGTAGTGGAGTAGAGGGAGATGATTCATGATTGGGAGAGGTGGTAACATTGGGACATTTTGATTTGCATTCAATATAGGATTCAATGTTGGCATGTTTGGGAGGATGTTAGGAATAGGGGCCAGCATTTTTTCTTATGGATTGAGTTTTATATCTACATTTATTTCCTTTACATAGGTGACGTACATGTCCATGATAGTTGAATCTATAGGATCACTCAGATATCTTTTAATGTGAAATATTACACAAAAAAACCTAGGTATAGGTGAGATAAATTCAAAGAAAGATATGTATTTATAAATTTTCATGAAGTGATTATAAAAAGGCACAAAGGAGGTATATTATGTAATGAGGTATAAGGTCACCAAAAAGGTAACAACTTAACTCACAATTAGAAAACATAGTAAGTTTATTTCCCCTAGTGACGTTAATGACCCTAATCAATCTAATTAATAACCATGTAGGTAAAATCAAATATAGGAAAAATCCTAAACTAATACCCCATTTAGTATAGCTTAGGTGTTTATAAAAAATTGGTTATGTTAATGAGGGATGATGAGATAACTAAGCATAATTTAACTCTCATAAAATAGAGAAAATGAGAAAACCCATAAAATAAACCTCATCTCTAAAAGGGAGCAAATTGAGGGATAATGCATGTTTTATATATGTTGTAAACAATAGAATATATGTCCATAATTGAGATAAATAGAGCAAATAGAGACAATATCTAGGATACATCCATATAATATGTTGAATCTACCTACATGAGAGATCATATAATGATGGACATCACTTACAAGATCCTCTACCTAAAGATTAAATAAAATGCATCCATGTCAAATAATGGTTTTTCCTTTAGAAAAGGAATAAAATGAAAGGTGTAGTGTAATTATACCCATTCCAAAAAATAATATGAAGGAGGCAACACTATGAATAACTCTAAGAAGGGTCTAAAATAGAAGTGTGGCATAGGTTTGGCAAGATCATTCAAAAGAACTAAATGTAATGCCACTAAAATAAACCTATCATAATTAAGTGATGTGAAGACTGAATCACCATAGAAAAATGAATGTGTCCACAAAGTGATTTATGGAACTCCAAGAAATTAACTATTATCATCATACATAATAATAGGGCCTTCTACTCTAATAAATGAAGGTGTAGTGGGAAAAGAGGATAACATTGATTGCATAATGTTTTGTACCTATGAAATAGACTACCTAATGCTTGATGAGTCCTAAATCAATATAAATTTACCCTATAATGTCAAAAGTGTACTATAGGTAGTGGATCAATAACTAAATACTTAATATCTAGAAAGTGACAAGGAAATAGTGGTTATGTGTCCTCATCATTAATATAGTCATATATGGTAGAAGGTGAGTCATCAATCTTAGAGATTTATTTGAGCTCATAAGCATCATCAAGTACAAGTGATTAAAATAATAATAATGGAATGGATCATTCATTAAAGTAATGCCCATGTGTAGTGGATAACAAAAATCAATAACCATTAAAGTTGAATAAGAATACTATAGATGAATCATGTGGATCTACAGACTTAATAACCATAGGAAGAGAAGAGTAATTTTTGAGAAAACAAGGTGTACTCTAAATGAAATAATTATATTCCTATAAATTATTAATTTTTGATAGATCTAAAATAATAAAATCATGCACATGAATGAAATTCAAATCTACAATGAGAAAATTGAGGTTGGGAAGAATCTTATCCTATAGTGGTGGATCGATAAAAGGAGAGTTATCTATCATGGATGTGTCATCATAGGAAATAGGAGTAGGAGAAAAGGGTACATTAATCCTTAAATAAATGATAGGAAGAGGATTAGGAGTGATATAAATCTTTGTATTGTCTCTTAAAAAATACTTAAGGATGCTTTGAATAGTTTTGGGGCACATGGTAAGCTACATCAGGTGATGTAGATCCCATGAAATGTGCAACAACAAGATGCCATGAACCTTTTAACTAGCACTAGACCACTTAATGTACTTTTTAAAATAAATGAGAGAAGGAATCAATCTATATAAATGGAATATGATTATGTTCCTTTTATGTGAATAAGTGTTCCATATATGCTCACCAAGAAGCCTAGTTTCTCTTTTCAAGATGAACCACAAGTCTAAAATCAAATTTATTCTATAGGTATCTATCAAATAAAATTGAAATTACTAAGTGAAGACAATAAATAAGTGTACAACTACATAAAACAATTGCAGTGACCCCTTAGTTGTAATAAATATGCATGAACATGAAGATAACATCAAACACAATTGAGAATGTCTCCAAATGATTGTATGTGTAGGAATCAACACAATTTTGAAAATGAGAATGTGGAGAAGAGAAATAAAATAATACATAACACCACAAAATACCCCCTTATAACTATCAACAATGATTCCCCCTTAAATTTGTAAATATAAGCACATTTATATAGATTTTGGTCACAACTAAAAATGTATGTTGAGCAATTTATGTTTAAGTATGAAAGAATTATATGAACATTAAAATATTCTAATAATGTGTACAAGTAATATAATATGTCAAAAATATGTAGCTATAAAAACCAAACAAAGTTCAACAATGTGTATAGCATGAAAAAATCACTTATGAATAATATGACACTTAAATCGAAGATAATAATAAAAAGTTGTGTTTGAAAATTAGCTTGCATAAAAAAAATCGGTGAAAATAGTGGTGGAAAATATTTTTGAATAAAATTCCCAAACAAATGAGTGCTCTTAGAGAAAAATATTGAAAAAAATTGTAAATCAATTTCCTAAAAATAATAAAAGTCCCTTTACAGTAAAAGTTACACACTTTTAAGTTGGAAATGACTAGCAGTTTATTTACCATCTAACCAAAGGCTATGATATTTTATGGGTGTGACCCATCCCTCTTTTGATTAATGTGATTGATATGGGAGTGACATCATTTAAAAATATGTCCATATTTAAATTTAAAAGTATCATTTTAAACTTGTTAAATTTGATAACTTTCATAAGGTGTTTTTATAGTGGCAGAATCAATTGGGTGTTTTTATAGTGTTCATAACCCACAATGTGTGCCTGTAGAAGGGTCTAATTCCAATAGTAGTGGTTCCATGGGTGTTGGGGTCTAATAGTTATGCCTATAGCTATGATGTGGTTTAAACAATGTTATTTCACTCATCATGATATGTCATTACATCAAGCATGTTTTTAGGATCCAATGTTGTGTTGGGCACATTACTGGGATCTAATGGATGCTTAGGTAGGCATTGAGTTCTAATGTGTGTTCAGGTAACCTAAAATGTTCAACGATTATTGAATGTTTGATGGACTCCAATATTATGATGAAGCACTGCAACAAGTAGGGTTATGATCTTAAGTGATTGCACACATTCACTAAATTTTTTATCACCAAGTAAAATTCTAATAAGCCTATTTTACTAAAAAAAAAAGTCTTATCTAGACCAAGAACTACTAAAACTACCTGCAAGGGTTATAAAATTTGAAAAATCTATGAAACCTTAAAAACTATAGATTTAGTACAACTACTATGAATATATAGAGAGGCTCATTTGATAACTTGGAAAACCCTACAGAACTTTGAAATTGTTTCATGAGTTTAAAATGTTGTATGAATATGCATGAAATAATTAAACAAACCCTGAAACTCTCCAAAAAATGGTCAAAAATGACTGTCATGAATGTATGTCATGTTTATAGTTGATTTTAGGGTGTTGACAAGTTTTTAATTTTATATACCTATCCATTTTATGATTGGATATTTCCATTGTATAGTTTACATGTATTTTTATGAAATCCCACCAAACCTATGAAACTACTAAAAATCAAGAAAACAAATAAGAATACTAACAAGAAAGATGTCACCGATTATTTTATAAATGGAAAAGTGACCATCAGATTAGAGCTTTGTTACCATGTTGGATCACCCCAAGATATCTTAATGTCATAGATTTCATGAAAACCCTAGGAATAAGTGAGAGCAGTTTAAATCAAAATTAGGATTATTAAATGTTCATTAAGTGATTAGCCAAAAATATATAAAATAAGTACAATATATGGTGAGATATCATCTTATTAAAAGGGTAAAAAATCAACTCACTATTATAAAACACATTAAGTGTATTTATCCTAATGACCTTAACAACTCTAGGAAAGCTAACTAAAAATCATGTAGGTAAAACCAAAATTAGGTAAAACCCTACACAAATAGGATCCCTCCTGAAGAACATGGTTTTTCATGAGTCCAATACATTATAAAACATTTCTAAAGCTAAATGATCATCTAGTTTATACATGGTTGTCACCATATAATGCATATTTTTAATGTAAGAATTCAAATTACATATAGGTTCATTGGGCTCTCTTATCATGTAAACAAATTGTTTTTATCTAACATTGGGGTCTACCACCTAATCAAATTATGTGAAGAACATAATACTCAATTGATTCCATATCTTAATTTAAGTTTTAGGTAAGTTGAAGAACTAGTCAAAGGTTGCATTGAGTAAGGTAAAAGGAAATAGCCCTTAGGGTACATTGCTCAATATTAGGTAACATGAGGGAAATGTTTTAGGATCTGGCATTCTCTTCAATAGTTCACCCAATACTTAGGATGATTCTTGGAATTTATCTCTTAGGGTTCTTAGATAGATCATGTACATCCTTTGGCATAGTAATTATAGACCCTTATAACTAAGCCATTGGTGCCAAAATTCATAGAGGTCTATTGTAGGTACGCTCAAATGATGAACTAGTAGGGGTCATTAAATGTCTTAGTATCCCTATATTATTTTGTGATTTCCTAAATATTTAAATACATATATAATCAATCTATCTCTAATTTATTGAGATTTAGTGATTCTCTTAAAAGGCTCAAGATTATTTAAGATAAAAAAATGGGTTGGAAATTAATTATACTAGATAATTCTAAAGAAATAAAGTATGAAATGTAGAGAATCTACAAATTAATATAAGATAATAAATTAGATTGACACAAATGTATATAAATTTTAAGAAGGGTAGAAAATATTCATTTCTTCCTCCAAATATGAGTTTTTGTTGTTTTCATTAAGCAAAAACTAAAAATTAAGAGAAGTAGAAGGAGAAGGTATCAAGTTAACATCCCTTAAGGCAAATAAGAGGTTCATGTCATTCTTCTAGCACTAATCCCTATTATCCTCAATTTATAACCCTTAACAGAAAAAATTATTGGATTAACTCATCTGATTAGATGAAGGGAGATAATAACATGTGAAAAAATGTCCCCTTGTTTATAAGATTCATTTGGTTAAATATAATTAACCACCAAAATTTTAATCAACTCCTATTGATTAAGAATTATTATTTATGTATTCGTAAATATTTTTTATTCCTTGTTCACATGGGTATCATACTATAATACAATGGGTATAATTTCATTTACAAAATAGGATAAAAGGAGGGAAAGAGTAGGGTAGGAAATGTTAGAAACGGTAAAGGCAATCTAACCCAAGAATCTAAAGTATTAGCAATAAAACATCACACAAACAAGCTACATATATAATATGTAAAAAATAGATAGATCATAAATTGTTCAAAAATGAAGCGTAATGATGCATGCTATTATAAATAAAATAACTTACATATATAGGCAAGGTGACATACTAAACTAGCCTATATGGACAATGTGGAATAAATTTTCACATAGGAAAAACTCACTACAATACAAAATAGATAGCTAATACACTAGAAAATGTGAGATAATGCATGAAATAAATACTCTAACACCCCCCCTCAAGATAAGTTAGTTTCTAACAAAAGCCAAAAAAGAAATAGTGGAATCTCCATAATATGAGTTACAACAACTAGGCCTGATAATGTACTCATATAAAATATGTATCCATGAAATGAAGAAGGAAAATTCCGTTACAAACACCCCCCAAGGATAACTTATAAAACCCCAATCATGCCATGCAGCTCAAGGAAATGAGGTGATGCAAAAGGCTTCATGAAGATGCATACAACCTGTTGCTGAGTCAGAATGTACTCCAAGCTAAGAATGCCATCCCAAATATGATAAAAAAGTGAAGTCAATATGTACCTCAATTTTATTGGTTCACTGATGCTTATTTAGGTTATATACATACATACATACACACACACACACACACACACACACACACACACACACACACACACACACACACACACACATATACATATATACATATATATATATATATATACATATATATATATATACATATATATATATATACATATATATATACATATATATATATAGATACATATATATATATATATATATATATATATATATATATATATAAATAATTCACTCTAGTTGTCACACTAAAGTATAGTGGGTGAATCTTGCCGGTGAATCTTGCATGAAGCCAAAATATATCAACAACTAACGACACCAAAGAACCTACTCACTTAAAGTAACTATTCCCTATAATTAAAATTTTTAGATGAAAGTTCAATATCATATTTATTCTTGTACAACCAAGAAATAGGTGAATATCCATGATAAAACATATATACATAAGTAGAATGCCTATCATTAATAAAACCTATCCAATCTGAATCACTATATCCAACCAAATAAGTAGAACCCTTGGTATAGTGTAATCCAAAATGAGTAGTGCCTCACAAATATATCAAAATTCTATTGGCATCCTATCAATTACTATCATGATGTTCATGTTCAAACATAGATACAATCTTAACTACAAATGGAATATCAAGGTGAGTATGGGTCAAATACATAAGACTCCTAAGAATCTACTTATAAAATATAGGATCACAAAGTGGAGTAGTATAAGAGGTAGTGAGAGTCACTCTAGACTAAAAATGAGAAGGAATTTTATTGAAATAATCCATGTCAAAATGGTGAATAAGATCAAGGGTATACTTATGCTTACTGAAATAGATCCATGTATTTGATTGAAAAATCTGTAAACTAAGTAACAAATATAGAAGACCAAGATCTATCACGTAGAACTATGTTGAAAGTGCTAAATAAATAGTATAAATCAAAGATGACAAGTTTCCTTTGAGAATAATATCATCAACATATAAGAAAAAAATGAAAATGTGCTCCCTAATATGCTAAATATATACCATGTAATTAGAGTGACACCGAACATAACCAGTGAAGAGAAAAAATGAATCCATATTGTCATACCAAGCATTAGGGGCCTATTTAAGACCATAAAGAGACCTCCTAAGTTGAAAAATAAGATAATAATCATGAACAAACCTATGACAATGCTCCATATAGATTTCCTCATGCAACTCTCCATGTAATAAAGTACTCTTAATTTTCATATGATATAATTGCCAACCCTAGGATGTAGTAAGAAAAATTACAATGTGAATAGAATCCATATCAGAAATGGGTGAAAAATTATCAAATTATTCAATACCTTTGACATGCGAGAACCCCTTTGCAACAAAACATGTCTTATTTGTTTCAATGGACTTGTTAACTACATACTTGGTGTGGTAAATCCACTTAGACCTAACCACCTTTCTTCCCTTAGGAAGAGTGACCAAATATCAAGTGTGATTCTTCATTAATGAATAATAATCATATTTCATCACATCAACGCACTCCTATATCCCATAAGGCTATGAATAAGACTGTGGATCCATAGATAATGCCTAACATAAAATTGTAGTACCCATATAATGTGTATGATGATGTTAAGTAGTTGGAAAATCCTATATAAATAATTTTTTATTAGAAACCATAGTATGTTCCCACCTAGGCATAGTGAAAACATCATTGTGAATAGGATCCTCATCCTCTATAATCTCCTCAGGAATCTCTTGAACTAACTCCCTAAAGAATGAATCTTAGAGAGGAGATGAATCAATGAAAGGGGAAGGCATGGAAGAAGATGAATATTCATGAGATGTGAAATTTTAATCCAATTTTACATGAGATCAAAAATAAACATCATGAGTATTAGGATCTAAAATATGATAAGGTCTCATGTCCTCACAATACCCAATTAAAAACTATGGTTTGCTCTTATTATCTAATTATTTCCATTTCTTCTTCATTAAAAATGGCCAATCAAGGCTCCCAAAGACATGTAAAAATGAGACATCATGCTTGGATCTAGACCAAGCCTCACCTAAACTCATATTCTCAAGTGCTCAATATTATGTGTAGTTTTGAATATAGTTCACATAATTAAAAACCTCTACCCAATAGATAAGAGGTAAATCTCATGAATGCATCATGTAGTTGGCCATCTCCTTCTAATATCAGTTCTTCCTCTTTGATAATTCATTAATTGTGATGTATGTGAAAGAGAATGCTAGTTAATAATACTGTGGGTTGATAAAAATTCAATGAACTCTTGTTTGAAGTACTCCCCCCATTATCTATATGAAGCTTCTTGATGAAACTCGATGACCCTTTATTGACCAAATCCTCAAAGACTTTGAAGTGATCAAATACCTCACTCTTTTACTTGAGAAAATAAAACCAATTACACCTTTATAAATTGTCAATGAAGGTAATTTCATACTTATCTCAACTAAAAGGAGTAGGAAATACCATTAAAGCATTATGCACAAACTCAAGTGGTGAAGAATCTCTCATAGAAATACCCTTAAGAAATGGATCCTAGTGTTGTTTCACCAATAGGTAACTGGGGAGCAATCCATCAAGACATAAAAATAGAGGAATGCCCTCTACCATACTATGAGTGATCAACTCCTCCAAATATCTATAGTTGAGGTTTCCAAATCTCTCATGCCAAATATGACTCTCAGAATTTCCATAAAAAACTAAACACATCCCTAAAAGAGGAGTATCATCAAAAACCTTAAAATAGCAATGATAAGAACTATGATCAACAACACACTACGTAATAAGTGTGTGTGTCTCTAAAAAATCTTGAAATTTATCACCCTATGGTGTGAAAATCATTGTCTTACCCTAACCAGAATGGAAAATTAGATTAGTGGTGATGTCTAGAACATATAATGCATCATTGATGTAGACATAATATTTTTATATGTCTCCCTTCCCCTTAATAAAAAGTAAGGAAGAATATCCAACCTCAATGTTGGAAGTAGAACTCACACCAATAGATACAAAGGACTCCTTGGTAGAATTCATATGGTGTGAAGCACCATAATCTAGAACCCAACTATCTTAAATAGGTAACTATGATCTCTCAACAACATTAAGTGATTTCTCATGCTAATGAGATGGATAAAGAGTTGAGATAAATATCTTTTGCTTCTTAATGACATCTTCTAAGTCTTACATTATCTTCAAACACCTGGACTCTTGATGAATAGTACCCCCATAATAGGAGTAAGATAGGTTAGACTTATTCTTAGATTTTGAATATGGTTTGGGTTTAGATGTATTATTCTTTGACTTAGGTGTATTTTTAGGTGGAGAAAGAGTTATCTTTTTCTTACCCTTATATTTTTCCTTAGTCTTAGGATGTGAGGCCACTAGTGATTTTTGAGAGGTGGAAGACTCAAGGTGAGACAATTTGGATTCCTCCCTAGTGATTTTCTCACAAAACAACTCTAAATCTAATATTTTTAATTTGGTACCAAATTCATCCATACTAGAGAAAAATGTAGAAGCAAAGATTAGGAATGGGCCACTCAACTTAGACAAGATTAAGTACACACACTCTTCATATTTTTTATCACATCCACTCCCCTTCAACTGTAACAAAAATTTGTTAATTTTAGGGAGGTAGTCTACAATGGAAGTAAATTCATCTAGATTTAGTGAAGTAAACTCCACTTCAAGCTGCATTTCTCTCAAGTGAACTACTTTCCCAAAAAAACCCTTTAACTTAGTCCACATTTTGAAAGGAAAATTAAAACCATCATAATGAAGCAAAAGACTATCAATCACAAATCCCCCAGTCAATCCCTTACATTCTTCAAACTTACAATGATGATTGAATTTTTCAAATTCATGTGTAAACTATGGTTGTGTTTTGTTTATAAGGGATGATAATCCTTTGAACTTTATGATTGTTTCCATTCAAGGTCTTTATGTGTGGTAATTATGTGTAGTCAAAGGTTCAATATCATCAACACCATAATTATAATCCATTCTAACTAATCAACAAAGAGAAGAAATATAAATGATATACTAACAATAATCTAATTTATATACGAGCTTTCCATCTACAAAATCAAGATTGACATCACACTGAGAGAAAGTTTGATTGGGGATTACAAATTAAAGAAATTTCTAGCTCTATTTAATGGTTTTAGAGAAGACATTTTGTGGAAAATTATGTTGGCTAGTTCAAGTCAGAGGCCAGCAGCAATTTAATGTAGGATCTATATTTTGAATAATGCTCAACATCAAGATAACTTCTCAAAAGAGTGTATTATAGGACCCCCCCAATTTGGCACATTATAAAAAAGTTTGTTTTTACAATTTAATGATACCAATGGATGAATAATATAATAACATGAACTTATTGAAAATAGAACTCAAATACAAGTTATGGTTTAAAAGCATCATGATTTCTCATAAAATAGGTTAAATTAATTTAAAAAACATTACAAACTAGTTTTTGAGACCAAATCAGAAAAGAACATAGTCTTCCAACCACTCATTAGAACCAAAATTAAACCATCGAATCAGAAACACCAACTAATGTGAAAAAATTTCCTCCTAGTTAACTCTATGCTTACACAAGTGAAATGTGCTTCCTCTTGAGGCCAAAAAAACTACTTGGAAATTGAAAAATGAATAAAACTAGCTATTTTGAGAGGAAAGAAAATATGATTTAATGTTCTTTTTATCTCCATATTAAAAAAATTGATGTCACAATCTTTATGCAGAAAAGAGGACAAAAAATATAGCCTATTTTCCACTTAATAAAATGAAAAGTAGTTGTTACTAAAAATAAAATAAATTTCACATTACTCAATGAAATTAAGAAATTAAAAATGATCTAGAAAGACGAAATCAAGGCATAGTAAACACAAAAAATGTTTTTTGTGATTCATCAAATATTAATAAAAGTAATCAAAAAATTCTAAGATGCCAAATAATTCCTTGTTTTCTATATTTCTCTAGGGAAAGACAACATAGATCTTATGCTTTCTTTACAGATATGAAAATTGATGCAGTAAAATAGATAGGTGAAAGAAGTAGATCTCCATGATCAAAACCTTGAAAGTAAAAGCTTTAAAAGCAATGAAATCTTCAATAAGCTTTGAAAATGTGTGCCTCTCATCCAAACCCGATGTTTTTCCAACATAGATGCCTCTTTCCTCAAGAGAAATCATTACTATGGATAAAAACAACAAACTCTATTAAAAAATTTAATGAAAGTGTCATATCCATAAGAGGGAAAGAAAAAATGGCTTGAGAATTTGTGACAAGGGAAATTTTTGAAGCAAATTTGTAGTGATGTAAATGGGAGTAACACTTCAAAGCTCTGGTACTATGTTAGGAATGGTAAAAGAATTCTAACCCAAGAATATGAAGACTTAGAAACAAAACATCACACAAAGAATCTACAAACATGATATGTAAAAATAAATTAGATTATACATTTTTCATAAATGAAAAATAATAAAGCATGCTAATACAAAGGAAAGAACTTTCATATATAGGCATGGTAAAATACTAAAGTAGCTTACATGGCCAATGTGGAATAAATCATCACATAAGACAAACTCACTAAAAGATAAATAGCTATCTAAGAAACTATAAAAGGTGATAAAATGCATGAAATATTTACTCAAACATAAATTATGTGGTTCCTTGACTGAAACAAAATTGTCAATGTTGAAAGCTAAAATCCTGACTAATCATAATATACCATTGTGAACTAGGTATAGATATAATATAAAGCAAAGAAACTCAATGGTTAGGAATCCAAGTAATTTACTAAACATATTATTGTAAACTTATATTGATTAAAATCACATGAAATTCTTGTAGCTAATACACATAATGGCTAGACTAAACTTTAAGTTAAATAAAATAGAAATTTAGAACCAATTAGACTAGTTATTGCATAATATAACTACATATTCATTAATAAAAAAACATTTTATTCTCTTTTAAAAATTTATTGATTATGTTTCATTAATAAATGAATGAAATTAATAAATAATAACATGAATTTGAAACTAGCTTGGTATCTAGTTCAGTGTAATTATAAAAGCATTTTGATATGCCCTCTAAGTAGATAATCATAGGCCAAAATAAAATAAGAAAAGGAGAGGACTAAGTCTATCACAATTTTTGTATAGTTTTGGTGCATAATATATCCTCCTTAAAAATAATAATTTGAAATATCCTATATATAAAAGAGATTGGGACTTATCTCAAAGTAGTTCAAATTTCTCATCTTTGGCCATGATTGCTACTCTAGGTTGTTATAACTACATTATGTTCATCTTTTCTTTATGGTTGTGACACTTTTTTAATTAAAATGACCTCCTAATTAATCATTTATACCATCTATTTTTAATTAATCTTCTATTTGGCCTATTTATGAAAATATTTGAGTGAATAATACACTAGCTAGTTCCACATACCTCCCTTTACTAGTAAGACCTCCCTAAAATCTAGCTCTATTGATTATTCTAATATTTTCCTCAATTTTGTCAATTCTAACATTTTAATGTGCCATAAACTTTAATAATGTATCTTTTATGATGACTTAGTTGGTTAACATGGTTTGGGTTTAGGGTTCATTTTAAGAGGCCCTACTAGAAAACCTATTGGAAATATTTAGCAAATCTATATAAATTTGATCCATGGGCATGGTGAATCTTCTGAGGTTGATGAAAAATTATCTAAAAATATTTTTTTTATAAACATAAAAATGGAATGGTTGAAGTGAATGACTAAACCAAATGGCTAAATTGAATGGCCCAACCAAATATTTGAGCTAAAAGTATGAACTGAATACATGAGACAAATGTTTAGTCAAATACCTGAGCTAAATACCTAAATCAAATGTCTAACTTAAATGACCAAGATGAATGGTTGAGTAAAACATCTAGACCAAATGTTGAAGTCAAATGACTAGGCTAAACAACCAAGTTGAATGGCTGGGTTGAATGGCTAGGTCGAATGACTGAGTTATTTAGTATTATCATTCAGCTTTGTCATTTAGATATATCATTCAGTTGGGTCATTTAGTTGGGTTATTTGGATATGTCACTCGACTATGTTATTAAGTTGTGTCATTAATATATGTCATTTAACTCAGGTAGTTAGATCTATTATTTAGTGATGTGGTCTAGCTTATTATTCAGTGTTACCATTCATTTTCTTGATTTGATATTGTTGTTCAATTTTGTGCTCCTCTAGTTTTGGTTCTATGTGTTCCCTCTATTGGTATAGGTTAGGCCCTTAGGGGATATACTATATATTTGGTAAATTTAAATGTAATATTATATATTATTGTAAAGTTTTGGTGAACCAACCACCAAAAAATAATATATCCCCAAAATTTTGGTGATCTTATCCCATCTGTCAACCCTAAAAAATCACTAAAACCAAAATCTTTAAAATGTAATATTTATGAATTGAAAAATATTAGCTAGTAAAGAAACCATGTTTGGGTCCATATTCACTTTATGTCCTTGAGCTCTCTTTACCATTTGGGGATCATTCACAGTTTCCCATAAATATGCTTCCACCACATTTATCTTTCCCTTAGGTTCCTGGTCCACTTGGCATCTACCTATTCTTTCATAGGCTATTTTTTCATCACTCTATTATCACTTGAATGATACCTTAGTAAGATTCCACCATGTGGTTAAACATTGTTAAATTAGAATCCTATAACTACACAAAACTCTCTAGGACTACAAGGTAGTGATATGTCACCATGTGGTGAAATAATTATAACCCATAGGCCCAAAACTACACAAATCACTCTAAGAATATGGGGTACCAAGATGTCATCACATGGTGTAATTGCCATAACATATTGTCTTAGAGCTACATAAATTACTCTAGGGTTTTTTTTACCCTCCTAAGAACTGAATAGTCAAGATAATTCCACACGACATAATCCTAGGGCTTAGAGGGTTTGGGTCCATTCCAACCAATCATGAATATTGGGTCCTTGTGTTTCAAGGATGGCTCCATATAGCATCCTCTTAATGACTTGAAGTCCTAGGTCCATTTGGATACTAATTGCCTCTTAGGTCTATGGGTCCCTCAAATTGCACCACACGGCATGATCTTGAGACCCACAAGGTTTGGGAAAATATCAATTAAAAATAAGTATTTTTTATTAGATAGGTTCCTAGGTTAATGGGGTGATGTCATGTGGAATCATATAATTAAATTGGGGAGAGAGAAATAAAATTTGTGGGAAAATACTAAGACAAAGGAAATCATCAATAAGTTAGTAAAAAAATAATAAAATCTACCAAGGCATAATATAAGGGCCATTTTTTAAGTATGGATGCACAATAGAATTTGTTAGTCTGCAACAATGAACTCAAATCATATTCAGAGATCTAAAACTTCTTGAATAGACAAGTATAAAATTGAATACCTACTCAATATTTATAATGGTAAATCATAAAGAATTGGTCACTTTCAAAAAAAATGAAACATTTTAGAGGTATAATTAGACTAGGTAGATTAGACATGGAACTTATCATATTTAAAAGACTCTAATTCAGACTTAGTTAATATTAAGAGGTATTGAGAAAGTGCAACCACACATCTATAAACATAAAAATAAAAAACCAAATTGGAACAAGAGTGTCCCCACTTGAACTTAGAATATGGGGTGTGTTGTGAAAAAACACAAATGTTTAGATGTATGTTATCTATAACGAGATAAACAAAATGTTCCTATACATGATGAGGAGCAAATCCTTTTGGTTTCTCAAATACGAATTCCTATAGGACTAAAATGTTGAAATATATTAGGTTGTGTAGAATCATGATATGTTTTTGGCTAAAAAGAGAACAACTAAGCAACTATCATGTATGAGCCTTAATTGAAGACTTCCTCCATGTGGTGGTCACTAATGAAACTAGTGAAGCATGGTATGAGGCATTACATGTTTTATTACTATTTATTATCTTATAAATTCATACAATGATAGATAATTATTGAGTGAAAATAACCACACCACATCCACCTAAGGACAAAGAAAATATTTGTTTCTATTTTGTAGTCTCCCATGGAAAGATTAACATTATGACATTTACCTTTACAATGAAATATTCTTCCATTACAAATCATAACTTCAAAATTAGAACATGAGTGCATGAAATTTTTGACTTGTCAGGAAAGTTAATGATCAATGAAAGTATATTTTGTACTAGAGTTGATGAGAGTAATGAAAGGTTATTTCTTTAAGTACCCATTTCATCTCATAGTTTGAGGGTTGGATACCGATACCAAGGCATGCATGCAAATCTTTAGGTGGGACCCAATGTTCCTTAGTTATTTAAATTATCATTATGGTTCTTCAAAGTGGGAATATAGATAATTATTCCATTCCAAAATATCATGTGGGGACTCAAAATATACAAAATACAACTTGTGTTTCATTCATTTGTGGCCTTGAGTCCATTTTTGTGGCAATTGCTACATATACCTTTTTTTATGATGACAGTGAATTTACATATATGTAAAGTTATTAATTGGGGACACTTTTGGAAGATGGATTGTGATATGATGTTGATATATATGTGGTTTAGAGGATACAAAATTTGAAAACTACCATTGGGATGTGATATTATAATTTTTTATCTTTGAAATCCCTAAATATTCCCATATGTTCTAAGATTTTAACCTCTTGAATTTGATGTGAATTACATTTTTGAGCCCAATAATGACACAAATCCTAAAATAATCATCAATAAACACTTATGTTTGGTTTTTTTTCAAAAATACTTAGTTTGGTATTAAAAATTTGTTGTCATTTGATATATTTTGGTCAATCCTTTTTTAAAATCATCATATTCAATAGGACAAGATCATATGAGTACAAGTTTGAAAAAATATTAGCAAGTGAGTTTTTCATCATATTTTTTAAACCATTGACACCATTGGATGATTTCATTTTCCATGTGAAATGAGGTGATGGGTATTTTTTTTTACCACGAAGGTATTATATAAGATGAAATAATATTTTTCATAGTAAATCCATCTTATAAGTTAAATTACATCAAATTATAAGAAGTCCAATTTTTTTCCACATGGATTGGTTCCTACTGAGAAATTTATTTCAAAATTTTTGTCACCATTGATTCCTTATCTAAATTTTACATTTTAAGAATTAAGGAATTGTATGTATTATTTTAGATCATTTTTTTGTAGTATATCAGCAAAAAAAATTATATCCATGTTCTTTTCTTGATCCATGACCTTGGATATGGTTGTGAATACCATTGACAAAGGGATCTCAAGGTTTAGGAAAAAGATTACTAATTTATATGTTAAAATGATATTCTCAATGAGTTGATTGTAATAGTGTAATAATATTAAGGGAAAAAAATTCATAGTTTTTTACTGATAAAATGCCTCTTAGAAAAAAAAATCTTAGAATTTTTATATCTATCAACATTTTGAAAATAAAAAAATGAGAATAATCTTCCACCTCATTTTAAAACTAAACTAATCCTATAAGAATATTGAACCCTTGATTCAATATACTATTTATCAAAATACTTTTAATGTATATCATATGTTTTGGATTATGTAGAACTAATTTATAATTCTAGATATGAATATTTTGGGGATGATAATTTGGTGGTAGTTTTGGTAAATTTTATAATTTTTTAGTTAAAATAGTAAGGTAAAAAAATTGAAAAGTTTATACATGGTGTGTCTAAGTTGTAGGTTATCATTTAGATTTATCTCATTCATAAATAATGTAAGATCAATGTTTTAGATCACTAATTAAAGATGGTAACCTCAACTATAATCTAGTATCCTAAATATAAGTTTTCCTATGAGTAAGTTCCCAGTAATAACCATTTACCTACGTACCAGAAGTAACATATGGTTGAAGGCTTACTATGGCTATGTTGAAAATTATAGTAGGGGAGTATTCAAATATACCTGAAGGTAAGTGGATGAAAAATAAAACATAAAACACTATCTAATGGATTATATATTTAATAATTATATGCAATAAATTAATATATATCTAACACATATCCTTCTTATTAAATATAAGGTCCTTGAATTTAATCAACTAAAATAGATTGTGATACTTTTTATGTTAATATCATGACAAAGTTGGATTCAATAGAACTAACTAAGGGATTACTTATTTTACACCAATAGAGGGGAGAGTTACAAATCCTTTAAGCATAAAATATCATGTAATAACCATACTTATGTATTGTAATTTATAAAACTAGATTTAATATAGTTTTATTAAATCTTATAACACAAATGGGGATGGTTTAAAGTAATATAATAAGCATGGGATCATTGTAAGTAAATTGGGGCATAGATCACCTAAAGTGGAAGATGAAAAGCCTATAAAACCCTATATATACACTAAGTTTAATTTTATATTTAATATAATCCATTAATTATACATTAAAACATATTAATTTATCCAACATATAACTATCAAATCAAATAACAAAATTTGAAGATATATAGCTATGGATGAACTTATTAAGTTTCAATATCCTCCTTGGCCAATGGTGCTTTGTAAGAGATTATTGTAGAATTATAAGGATAACACTATAATATAAATCAGATCTAAGCTAAAATATTACTTACTTACATCCAAGACTTCCAACAATACAAACTATCTTTCCTCCAAGGTAAAACCCTAAGCGATGGGTCCTTCAAATGTAAACATAGTAGAATTGAAAGTTATAATACTTTGAAGATGAAAAGTTACTCTCTATTGGATAGAAGTGAGTTTTTTATTTATAAAAATGGATAGGTCTTAACCCATATATAATATTAATCATTAAGATCATCCTATCATGACCTAATTTTTAAAAAAGTTATCATTCGGCCTTGAACTAGGCCGACATAGTTTGTAACGTGTGCCATAACATTCAATATTGGATCAATCAGGGCTAACAAATAGGAAAAATGTTTTTTTCTTAGTTAGGGAATATTTAAATAATAATTTATTAGGAATTTGGATAATCATAATTTTTAGTGGGTTTAGGTATGATATAATTAAACAACAATCTTGTGAACCACTAATGGTCTACCCAAACCTTTCCCATTTCAGTCAAAGAGATTTAAACTCAATAGGTTCCCAAAAGAGATAAATTTTTAGTAAATTATAAATTTTTATTTTGTGTATACATATTACCCACTTGAATGTCATCAGGTGTCATGTGAGTCTAACATGGGATGGTTCTTTAAGAATGAACATAACAACAAACTAATTGAGGTAACAAATTGTAGAAATTAAATAAATTTAATTCATTCATGGAAATAAGTGAAATTACCATATACACACATTTAATTAACTTCATTACTTAATTATTGTATATTTTATTTATATTCTTGATCTTGGATGGTATAATAATTGCATTAGACAAACCCTATGGATACTGTCACATCCCAATTTCTCATTAAACTAATTTTCTTGATTATCTATGGATTATTATGGTTGAAAAATTGATTAATTACTATTTAACTAAGCTATAAGTCATATTCTATTATGGGAAAGGTGTATGTTACTTTGATTACATGATTTATTACATGAGTTAGTTATATTTCTATATTCTTTACATGATGATCATGTCGATTAATTATTAGAAATATATTTTATGATATATATATATATATATATATATATATCATAAAATATTTTTCTAATAATTAATCGACATGATCATCATGTAAAGAATATATATATATATATATATATATATATATATATATATATATATATATATATATATATATATATATATATATATATATATATATATATATATATATATATATATATATATATATATATATATATATATATAATGATGTTATGGGTTAATTACCTTTGTGTCATGAGTTTTATATAGGAGAGATTCATCCCTCATAGCATGATGGAAGGAGATTATCATTGGAGAGGATGGCATAGATGGAGGTGTTGAGGGATGATAGAGGAAAGCTAGAACCCATGTACACACCATGATAGATAACACTCATTATATGCATGGTTTGAATTTTTTTTTACTATGTATTTGATGTTATCTATATTTACATGATTGATTATGTGTATTAATTATGATTTAGTTCAATTTAATGCTTGTGAGGATCTAATTTTCTACGATTATATTATGGTTTTTATACATAGATTAAATGAATAATGTTTATTTTTACTATGTTGAATTATTGTATTAATGATTGTCAATGTTTTATGAGAAAGTAAATATACATGAATAGTATCTATTTACTACTATCTATAGACTAACAAGAATGTCTTTGTGATAATTTAGAACATTAGTTGGTTATTATTATGATGTTCAAGAAATATCATTATTCATCTTAACACCTTAATATATAAAAGATAACTAAAGACATTGGATAGTCTATATAAAGCAATAATAACAATTAATATGTTCTTATAATACAATTATTTTTTGGTATAGTATTTTTTTGATTTACCATTGTAGTTAAAATAATATCATTGACTTTATACTAGTCACATTCTTATTAAAGTCACGATATTGGTTATTTTTACTATGTTATTAACAAAAAATTTATTACTATCCTAAGTTATCCTATGAACTAAAGCTATCCAAAATTTGAATTTCTAGAATATAGTGACTTACGAAGTGTTAGTTATCATTGGTAATTATATTATTTGTGGACTTTTATGAAGTTGATACAAGGCCATGTAAAATCAAAAATACCATGTAAGAAATAAAATATTAAAATAATGATTAATAATGTTTGGGGGAACATTCAATAAATTTAGGGATTCTTACTTGAGTCAAACTAAGGTTAGCCTAGTTAAGCAAAGAGATTTGTAGCTAATGTATTTTTTGCATGAATGGAATTATGGAAAATAGTGAGATTTATTCTAGTATTTGTATGCATTATATAAATAAGGAAGGTCGATTGATAAATGATAAGAGGTTGGAGAAAAAAGAGAAGGGAATGACATGACATAAGGAAGAGAAGAAAGGAGTAGAGTGATGGAAAGAGAACAATATTGGTTCAAGAATTATCATCTAGATGGTATTATATTACTGATGTTATTTAATTATTATGTGGAAATAAGAAAATCTGAGTGTTCATTTGTATCTTAGGCTTTTGTAAAATGATTTGAATTTTAATAATGATGCATATTTAGCCTTGTTGATCGCTTGGTCATCCAAAGAACTAATATTTTATCCCATAAATCCTTAGGGAAGTAGACTACTACTGTGTGTGTGTGTAAATTGTTAGGGTTAAAAGGATGTATTTTGTTGTGATGGTTTTAATAAATATGATGACTAATTTTTCTTTTGGAAACCCTGTTATATATATTTACTCAGTTAGGTATAAATCAAAATTATGAGCATACATATACAATACACAAGATTTTGTGTATATATTGAATTATCAAAGGTATAAATATGAAGTATGAGTTAATTTGATGAATGAAAGGATTGATATATCAATTTTTTGTATTGATTGTTATGAATTTCATTTAGGGTTTAGTAAATCAGGTTTAAACTAAGTATAATTATTTTTCAAAAGTTATGAGCATATGTGTGTGTGTGTGTGTGTGTGTGTGTGTGTGTGTGTGTGTGGGTGTGTGTGTGTGTGTGTGTGTGTGTGTGTGTGTGTGTGTGTGTGTGTGTGTGTGTGTGTGTGTGTGTGTGTGTGTGTGTGTGTGTGTGTGTGTGTGTGTGTGTGTGTGTGTGTGTGTGTGTGTGTGTGTGTGTGTGTGTGTGTGTGTGTGTGTGTGTGTGTGTGTGTGTGTGTGTGTGTGTGTGTGTATGAACTAAGATCATTTGTCTTAAAAATTAATTATTTTAAAAAATAAAGACTATATACATTATGAGCATATATATATGAACTAAGGTCATTTGAACATATATATGAGGATTTTTTATATTTTTTTTCAAACCATGATCATATATATAAAGTGGACTACATGCATATCCTTATAAATCCTATTATGAAAAGATAAGTCTATATAAAATAGTTTGAGCTCTCTCAGAGGGGGTAGAAGAAGTTCTTAAATCCTATCTCAACTATGAGATTTACATTTTAAATAAATCTATTAAGGTGATTATTGTAGCTATTTTGATTTCTAATAGCATATAAAAATAGTGGATAATAGTTATAAATTGGATAATAATATAACTAGATTTTCACATACATACATACATACATACATACATACATACATACATACATACATACATACATACATACATACATACATATATATATATATATATATATATATATATATATATATATATATAGGGTTGTATGACTTGTATATCATTTATGTGAAAGGATATTAGGTGCAAGTTCTAATTATGAAACTTGTAGGATGTTATTGAATCATTAATTATATGTGTTTTTATATATAGAAAAGTCAATAGAGTTGAACTTAGAATGATGCATATATTAATGTGTTTGAGATGATATATAGACTATTGTAAGGGCATAATTTCTATATAAATAGTGTTAAGGTTTGGTTGTTATTCCATTCAGAAATGAATTTGAGCTGGATGTCAAATTTATTTATTTGATGATTGTGAAACTTAGATAATAATGAAACCTACAATTAGTAAAAAGAATAGAATATTAGATTTAAGTTGGTAGTTGATTATAGTACACTTGTTATCAAACAAATGTTATATAAACCTAATGACCTGAATGAAGGGAAAATGGGTAAAGGACTTTGAATATTTTTTCCATTATTTAATGGATTATGAATTTTATATTGAAATAATAATAGGTGTTTATATAATGTTGAAATCAGATGTTTATCTTGAATTGTATGCTATATATAAGTAAATATTTAATTTTTGTTTGAATCATTCATTATTCCTAATGGAAATAAAAATGATTGTTTGTTTAATATAGAATAGTATTTTTGTGTACAAACAAATGTATTTATACATTACATATTATGTATGTATTTAATATGTAAAAGTACATTATTATATGAAATATGTTAGTATGTGGAACTTATGTACACATACACATATATAACATATATTTGAACATAAGAGATGTATACTTATAAGTATGGTTTATGTTGAATATTAAATTAAGTCATAAAATAATGAGGGATAATACACTATGATTATATACATACAACATCCTAAAGTTAAAAAAAGTTATGTAAACAAGGGTTTTATGTTTTGTGAGGAGATAAGATATTAATTAAGAGGTAATTAATCTTTTCAACTATTCATACTCGCTTGTTTTTATTAAAAGAAATATTTACATGGAATAAGCTATGATATGTTGTTTGTCATAGATGTAATATATTTGAGTTACAAATGGAAATTAAAAATATCTAATCTAAGAATAAATTATACTTGGTTGGTAAAAATTATACTTGTTTATGTTTGTTATTTATGTGATAAATAATATAATTAGATTCATTGCATACGTTTCAAGGATGACATGTATGTACTTCTATTATTTCTAAATTTACCATGTTTTATACCTATTAATAATAATTAATCCATATGAATATGTTGGTCATATATTATATTAGCAAAATGTCACATTTTTAGTACTAAATAAGTAGTGAGATGAACTTCACTAGCTTACATAGTATCACTAATAGCAGATGAGGGTATTCCAATCAAGTGGTGTATATAAATTTGATTGATCCTCGATATTAATAACTATTTTAAAACTTTGGCTAGAGTAATGTTTAGTTAAACATTGTAATTTCATATTTATTATTTACATGTTTGTGTGATATCATGTTAAAACATATTTATTTATGGTACACATCATGTATTAGATATCTTATAGCACATGGGTTATATCTTGTCTCTCTAGATTCTCACACAATTATTATCTACCAATCCATAAAAGGAAATCCATTACCTATTTAGCGGATTCTATGTGGGATCTATGGTCCATGGTTGGTGTGTAAAATTTCTTAGATGATTCTCTCTATAGATACCATAGATGATGTAGAGGATCTATGGTCCATGGTTGCTGTGGAAAATTACTTATTTGGAGATTACATTTGATATTACCATAGATACTAGAGTTCATGAGACTCATGCTCCATGGAGCCTTATATATTGTATCATATTTATTATTGAAACAATATTCTTGGTCTAAATGTAATTATTTAGTCATTTGTACATTGATAGCAGTGGCTATATTATTATAATAGCCATGGCTAGAAATATTTAATTACTTTTTATATGAAATTATGTTTTGTTTCATATGATGCTAGTGGTTAGCAAAAAATAGATGTTACATGTTTATTTTATGGCTAACATACTTAGTGTGTTATACTAGGGTCACTAATTAGATTCTCATGGTGAAATATAATTCAATAATATGTGGAAATTAAGTTTAAAAAAAATACATTATTTTAGTAAATCCCAATGGGGATGTTACATGTGGTATAAGAGATAAGAATCAAACAATAGGACTTAATGACTCCACTAATGTTTGTGTATAACAAAGAATTATGTGATCTATACCATTTGGTGATGGTTTTTTGGATGTCAATAACAAAAAACCTTTTTTTGATCTTAACCAATTTGTTGCTAAGAAAGGAGCAAAGTTGGATCAAATTCTTATAGCCATGAATGAAAATAGACACCAAATTGTAACCCTAGAATAGTAAATTCATGGACATTAATAGGAAACCCATCAATACATGCCTAAAAATCATCCTCTTGAGTAGGAAATCCTTCAAGCTTAAAGGTGTGAGTAAGTGCCTTAAGATGAGAGAGCACGTGTAACTACAGAATTAGCTAGAGATATAAAAACATGATTCCACCTAAGTTTAATGGAACTATTATGGGAGACGTAGTTGAAGTATGAATGACTAAAATGGAAAAATATTTCAAGATTTTAAACTACTCTAAGGTCATTAAAGTAGTTAAGGTAGCTTACCAATTAGTCAGTTATTGGGCCCCAAATCTATATATGTATAGGATCCACACCAACACAATAGACACTTGGGTGAAATTTAATCACTTGTTATGATTTCTATTTTTTGATCTTGTGGCACTAGATGGTAGGTGGCTAACCCATTACCTTCTCGCTCAATCATCATCGAGAAGTGGGTGCATAAAATAATCATGACATGATGGAAGTAGGGTACTGGAGATGGTAGAGTGATTACATCTAACATCAGCTCAACATTCAAAATGCTCCTTTCACCTTGGCACTAAGATATCCCTAAGTGTTATAGAATCTAAGATTTAATATTGTTAGAGAAGAGAGAAAGGTAGTGAATCCTTGTAGGATTGATTCCAGATACTAGGTTTACCCTTAGAGCTTAGAGTTTAGTTCAAGATGCTTTGGAGGTTGCCTTGTGTAGTGCCAAAGCTCACCTATGAGCCCTTAGGCCTTTTAGATATTTAAGATAAACATTTTATCAATATATATATATATATATATATGTAAGCTATGTATTTGAACTATGTTAATGATGGATGATGATGCAAATAACGAGATTTAAACTAGTTTAAATGGTTGTGACTATAGGATTAGAATAATAATGGGTTACACAATGTTTTAATTATTAAATCTTTAGATTGATACTATATATGTGAGTTTCTTTAATCCTTTGGCATAGCCCCATCATGGAATTTCTTTATTATATAATGGACTTAACTTCCCATATATAAATACTCTAAGTATGGGAAGGGCCTTGTACCTCATGTTGATACTTATGGTAAAACACAAGCATAAACCCAAATCCTTCATCTAATTACTCCATTGAACCTTACACATGCTTGAATAATGCTAATCCAAGGAAACCAAAGGCTTACACCCATAAATATATAAACCCACTTCATGTTAGCTTGTTCCTAATAGATAATCGGTCCCCCCTAGAACAACTTGCACCCATAACTTACCACTTCTATTGCAATAACCAAAGTCCTTGGAAGATAGAGGTGTAACATGGCATAACTAGTCCAGCATGATCCATGTTCCTTTCTCTACTACATTTTAGGTGATCACATAAGGCTTGAAACTTATGTGAATTGATGATAGCATAGTCAAGTGATAAATGCTGAGTGATAAAGGATTATTCAAGGTTTGTACCATGTTGTAACCAGTCTAGATCTGACTTAGATATCTAGATAGCACTAATAAGGCTAATGACTAAAAACTTACCTTTATAGAATATTTTTGTTTTATTGTCAGGACCTATATTGAATTTTATTATTATAGTGGTGCATCAAAATGATTTTACAACTCTCCATAGAGAACATCAGGTGCTAGTTAGAACAAGTGGAACACAACTTTGCACTAAGGTATCTAACTTGTAAAGGATAGAAACTAGGGAAGTGGGTTGAGAACGATCTATATGATGCCTTGTATGAGTTTTTCTTTTATAAACTACCAAAGTAGTTATACTGATGGTTGGCTACTTATGTGACACATAGAATTCAAAGCTATGAAAAGTGCCTCAGGATGAAAAAAGAGTGCCTAAAAAGGCTTGAGAACTTAGATGCCACTTGGACTAGAACTATAGATAAATGGTAGAAAGGGGCACTAAACAACTACATACTTGAATTTTTATTATTGGCATACTCCTACCTTGAAGAAGTAAAATATCAATTCTTGCATGAACCTAAAGCTACATTTGTAAGATAGTTTAGAACCAAACTTAAGAAGATGATGGTGGATTATAGCTTTGAAACGATGAAAATAGAAGGTTAAAGCTCACTCACATATGAGTAATTCAATTGGGAAGAAGGGGATTTTTAGGTGAATCACAATGGAAGGGGATGATGGATCTAACACCTAAGAGCTCAAGAGATAGGCTTATAACAAAAAGAAGCATGGGCTAATGAAATATTTAAAACCTATATGTGATATGAGGACCTATAGTAAGTGGGAAGGGTGTGGGGAATGATCTATTGAATGGTATAAGTGCCCATAGGAGGTAATCCTTGAAGCCATAGAAAAATCTCCATAGTTGATAGGTGAATGCTTAGGGCCCCTATAGAATTTGACCATTAGAGATGCATTAGATGTACCTACCCCCTTTTGACCTAGGGTGTAAGCTCATGCACTAGATACCACACAAGAAGATGGAATATTGATAACTAACCCCATTTTTAACTTATAATTTGAGCATTTCAAAAAATTAGACCATAATTTTATGATTAAACAAGTTTTTCCTTACAAGGAGATAAGTAAGGATACCACTACACCTCATGTT
Source organism: Torreya grandis (assembly GCA_037957365.1). Classification (NCBI taxonomy): domain Eukaryota; kingdom Viridiplantae; phylum Streptophyta; class Pinopsida; order Cupressales; family Taxaceae; genus Torreya; species Torreya grandis. The sequence continues at coordinate 1,073,216 of JARHVA010003570.1, forward strand.
GCTAACCCAACTAGATATAACATGAGCATAAGCACCACAATCTAACCATTGTCATTTTCACAACCTAAGTAATAACCCAAAGGAAGTGGACTCATGTCACTAGTTAGTATTATAATGCCATCATCTTTTGTAACACTGGTAATAATGATAGGACCAACACCTAGCCTAGTGGCTAGAGGCATTAGAGGACCACTACCAAAATAAGTACTAAGGGGACAAACACCTTAGATATTAGCTACTACCCTTCCTTATATTTAATATGGGATTATAATGCATTTTTTTAAGTATCAAAGTGTAAATAACATCATAGATCATGTGCTCAAGTGTTAATTACAATGGAATGCTTAAAAAATGACTTAGTCTGAGTATAAGGCAACCCAGTTTGTGTTAACCCTATTTAATCACACCCATACTTGGTATAGGAAGTTTGATCCCAACCAATCCATGGTTGATTATAACATCTAAAATAAGCCTTCTTAAAATATTTTGATATACCTAAGTTTGAGTAGTAGAACATCACCACACTTAAGGAGATTAACCAAGGATTAGTAGAGATCATGCACTTATATGATGCTTTATTCAAGACTCTTATTTCTAAGATACCTTATGATATTTTCCCCTCACAACATGTGAAATGGTTCATTAGAGGATTATTAGTATCATTTATAAAGTCATTATCCATAAGAACATTCACAAACCCTCACGAAGCACTTGAAGCCTCGCTTAGAGCCAAGGTAGTTGAGAGCACTGATATAGGAATTAACTCTTTCATAGAGGCACACATTATGTTTATGGCATCCTAAATACAAAATATGACCATTATTTCATTACAATATGCTCAAAGTAGATTTTGGTACACTAACTATGAGATGGAAGGCCATAATAGGAACAACTACCCTTAAAGGAATGTTGGTACATTGCTTCTCAGCTATGAAGTTTGTCATGAGGCACATGATGTTCAAAACTAACCTTTATTGCAATGTGTTATTTAGGTAAAAACAACCACCTATTACCATTTATGTGATTCCTATACTCATACCATGGTTAATTTTCTTGTAATTAATTATATGCACAACAATATGGGGAGAGGCATACGATAGGAAATGAGAGTAGGAGGAGGGTTGATTACCCAATGAAATTAGGGATATGACTAAAATAATGAATGTTATGGGATGTAAAGAGGTGGCTAAGGGAAAGGTTTTAGATGTGGTAGTGAATAATTCCCACCATAATCATGTTATAAATTTTTTTCAATTGAGTACTATCATTGCGACTTCCCTATCCATCCAACATGTGGGTATTATTGAGGAACACACAAGGTTGAGGAATGACCTAACTTATACATAAAATTGACCCAAAGAATGATTAATGTAGATAAGAGCATAGGGATGATTATTCATGAGAATAAATGAGGGAAATGGACTCAAAAGGTACAACTAGTCTACATAGATCCAATCAAATTATATGTAACTACTCAGAATGGGCTCACCACTTAATTACTAGTTATGCTAGTACCAGAGTTATGACTAGAATATAGGGAGCTGAGCCATAATGATTGTATAACATATCCTAAAAAAAATTTACACCTTATCCAGACCATGTATGCCAAAATAAGTATTATACTAATATATGAGTGTGATCCAAAATTTGCAAGAAGAGATCCAATTAATGTTAGACCTAGGCTCATAGGCTACCACCTCTTAAAAGAAGCATGATGGTCATGAGGCTAAATTATAATAACTAACATAGATCTTATACCTCCTAAAAATAGAAGGAATATTTCCCCTACTAAATAATTTTCTTTTAAAACATGCAGGGCAACATTCATTTGAAGTTGTCATAACATGCATGGAAAGGGCATGAGAGGTTAGGCATACCTAGAATGCAATGTATGATCAAGAACTCTGAATGAATTCCACCATTAATGTATGGTCCATCTAAAATGTCCTTATAAACATAGGCATTAATTTTAATATCTTGACCAAGAACACATGGGAAAATATGGGTAGACCATCCTTGAGTCCTTCTCCCCATGTACTCTTCGTGGCTGACAAGATGCGAGCATAGCTAATCAAAATTTTTAAGGGTGTCATTTTATATATTATGGGCATAAAATTCCATGATAACTTTGGGGTGATCTAGTTGGAAGGAAAATATACCTATCCAACACTTTGAGGAAGTCCATGGTGTTATGTAAACAATGTTAATATGTGCTTAAAGAAGTAATATATGACATTTGAAAATAGAAATTAAAGGGTAATGATTAACCTCTCAAATGACCAAGGACCCGCTATATGGAAATCATTAATTTTGAGGATGAGATCAACCATATACATAACATCATAACACAAGGCATTAAGAATCTCAACCCCACTGATCAAAGATTTTTCTCTTGGGAAGATGGGTAGTTAGCCTCAATCACCATTGATGTTGCTTGTGACCAATGGGTCAAAGAGGCTCATGAGGCCATTATTTAGTGATGACACATACTGCATGTAAAAAATTTGAAGCTTATGAGGACTGGATGGGTCTAGATTGACTGTACTCTAGAATGATGAATCCCTTGTGAAGGAAAAAAAGGAAATAAGGTACTCCACATGAGCAAAGGTAAACTTCATATTATCCCATAATTTTAGGGAAGAAACCTAGTGTAAAATCATGTCCATGATCTCAAATCATACATCCCTAAAGAAATAGATAGAATGGGTGTACTACTATATACCTTGAGAAGTATTACCACATATTGGTGGGTAGTGTAAAAGTTTAACTTACCAACCTAGAAAGAGGTGAAAGTAACCACTTATACTAGACTTAGGATTAATAAGGACTTGGATATATCATCATACTCTAGTCAATATGATCCCATATCACATGTGTGCTTATGTGCAGATAAATGGATTGATTGCAACATGACTACCCTAAAGAACTTATGGGTGCATACCTTTAATAGAACTCTAAAGACATGGGCATGAGCATGGTATGTGTTCAATGAGATGTACTAAGAAATAACCAGTTGGGATGACCTTAAGGATAAGTTTGTGCACACCTTCTCCTTTTCATAACATATCTTGGAGTTAATCAAGCCACTATAATTAATTTGGAGGCTATCATTTGAGGACACCACAATCCTTGAGGAGCACCGAAAAGACATGATCAGGGAGAAAGGGATGGTGATCTCAAATTTATTTTAGGACCAAATGCTAAAAAGTGACTCAAGTGAAGAAGATGATGAAAACTAGGAGTGATACTATAAATCCCTAATAGGCAAAAGGAATATCAGACACAAAGTAGATGATATCACTCCTTGAGAAGAAGACACCACTCATCTTCACATAGAGACAATTAACGGAGCTTGATAAGTCTAGGAATTACACTAGGAAAATAATGAACCATACCATGGACCATTAAATACTATGAAGGTGGAAACCAATGTATAAGGAAAGCCAAAGATGGCTACTCTAGGAACCTATTGGTTTAACAAAAAACTAGTGCACATTATAGATCTCTTGAAGGAATTCCATTACTTATTCCCCAAAAATTATCAAGATATGAAGGGCACCCAACCATCCCTTGGGAAAATGAGCATAAAGATAATATAAAATATAAAACTAGTCAAGAAACACCCCTACAAGATTAATCCCACCCTCCATGACAAGGCTAAAATAGAGATCAACATAATGTTGGATATGAGGGTCATTTACCTTATGCACAAGACTAAATGGGTAAGACCAATGGTGATAACAATCAAGAAGGATGGGATCAGTCACATTTACATCAATTATATAATGTTGAATTCCACCTTCATCACTAACCCCTTCCTAACCCATTTCATTGGCAAAGTTCTTGATGGCATCATAGGCTATGAAATCTATACCTTCACTAATGGGTTTTCATGATACCACCAAGTCTAGATTAAAGAGGAAGATAAGCCCAAAACAACTTTTATAATTAAATGGAGTTGTTTTAATTATATCATAATTACCTTTGGACTCAAGAACATGTCAAAAATGTTCTATAGAGTGATGATCACTGTGTTTAAAGAAATCGTCTATAAATTACTCTAGGTATACTTGGATGACTATATGGTGTATGGCCTCGTGAAGGACCATTGTGATAAATTGCACCTAATGTTTGAAGGTGAAAACAACTTCATATATACTTTAAATTGAAACGTGAATATTCATAACACCTTTTGGAACCTTGCATGGGCACATCATTTATAAATATGGTCTACTTGTTGATCTTGTGAAGATTGTAATAATCATTCAGCTCCAAAATCCTTTCACATAGAAAGATGTTTGTACCTTTATTAGGCCTTGTGGACATTATATAAAGTTCATAAAGAGATCTTCAAATATTGTGGCACCATTTGAGGATCTCTTGTATAAAGATTCCCTATTTTATTATGGCATAATATAATAAGATGCATTTAAAACTTTGAATCTCAAGTTGGATAGCATGCCTATTTTATAATTTTCCAATTGGATGACCCCATTCTAAGTCCATGTCTATGCATCTAGATTTGTAATGGACATAATCCTGACATAGCCTAGTGACGGTAAAATGTATCACCCTGTCTCATTCACTAGTACAAAATTGATGCAAGTAAAGCAAAATTATACCATAACAGAACATCAGACACTCACCATGGTCTATACCCTATAATTTTTTTGAAAACATTTGTTGGTGACCCCATTCATCTTATTTATTAACCATGAGGTGCTTAAGTACCTCTTAAATAAGACCATTTTCCATGGGCACATTATTAGATGGATCATTATATTCTAATAATTTTAGTTCTCACTAGTTGTCAAGCTTAGAAAATAGAATTTGGGCCTAGACCATATATCTCATATAGTCTTTAAAGATGTAGCATCACATATTTAAGATGATATTATAAATGTGAAACTTTATAAAATATAAGACACCCCTGAGGACTTTGTAGAGAGAGCCACTTTTCTAACATATGGATCTACACCCCAAATAATGATAACCAAAGAAAATAAATAACTCATAGTTCATGCTACCCCTTAACAACTCATTAGATAGGAACAATACAAACTAGGTTGAGATGAATTTCTATACCAATGTGTCTTGGAGCATGAAAGGGAATCCATCCTACGTGAGGTGCACAAGGGAGTAGTATGAGGCCATTGCACATAAGACACAATAGTGTGTAAGGTATTACAATAAGGCTTATCGTGGCCAAGTTTTTTTTAAGATGCAAAAGGTTACACCAAATCATGTAACATATGCTAGTTATATTCATAGAAAATGTCAAAATTGGTATTTTGAGTGTGGATTATGACATCCTATTCATACAACCTTATTTCATGATCTTATGACCCTTATAGACACCTTTTTGCTCATTATTGGTCATTTGTAGACTTCTAAACCTTAATTCTAGCTCAAATACACTTTATTTCCCATGCTAATTCTATCCCCTAAGGTCTCAATCTTGTATGATACAAGCACCATACCTTTATTATAGTGTTGGACCCTAAGGTGTCTTATTTTTGGTGCTCCTCTCCAATCACACTTTAACCCCAAACGATCAATTTCATCTAATTTTTATCTTTCATCATGTCAACCTAGCATGAATACATTTAAGCTATGACCAATATTTCCCTATAAAATAAAATTAAAAGATAATTTACAAATAGAGGTGATAAATATTACAAATCAAGCATGAACACAAATAAAACACTAAGGAAAACTTTCCTATTCTCTACATACAATCACCCAACATAGCTACAAATATATTCAAACTCTCATACCAGTCCCTAGCCATTTCAAGCACTATCAATTTGGATTTTTTGCATCTACATTACACTATTACACAAATTAAATAATGTGGGAGAACTACATATGTCTTGATCCCTCTTCAGAGTATTGGTATATAGCTAGCGTTCCCTACACAAGGGGTGTGGATCACACGTTCAGTGCATCTTACACACACTAAGCCCCCCTTTCAAGTGATTCAAATCCCATTTATCAATCATGATGGAATGTTAGGGTTTGAATATTAAAATATCTATATAGTGAGATTTTTCAACATTCATACCTCAAAATATCATAGGCAATCTTACATAGGAATAATGTAAAAAAGCTAGAAAAATCAAGTCTTTGTGAGTAGTTTGGATAATACTAGCATAAGAAGATAACAACGTTGGATCCCAAAGTGACTTGTTCTTGGAGGACCTATCATTTTTCCAAACAAAGGATAGATTTTTATTTATGACACTACCCCAGTCTTGCATAGCTAGTATTAAACCCTATAATAGCCGTTTCAACCTATTTCTAGCTAAGTTATATTTCTCCTTATTTATTGCTATTTTTAGAAAGGTAAAAAAGATAGATAAATTATAAAAATTAGGAATTTAATTATTTAAATATTATTTACTAATTTATTAATCTAGACCCTTAGCTAAAATAGGAATAAAACTCCATTATTCATAAAATAGTTAAATCATTTGGTGAACCTGACTTACTTCGTTTGCATACAAAAATCTTAAGCAAAATTTCTTCTAATTTTTAAAATATATATTTTATTTTTCATAAATATATAAATCATAATTTCATAGTTAATTTTTTAAATTTACCATATTAATTTAAAAAATCATTTATTCTAAACCCTAATTGAATTTACTAGGTCCCTTTACACACAAAATCATAGAAACCCTAGGGAAAATTACTTGCTGATTTTTCCAATATTTTTCTGATTTTTTTTTAATATTTAAATCAAAATTTCACATTTGATTTTTCAAAATTGAAACAATATTTTTTAATATAGTTTTATTTAAAATCCTAGTTGCATATACTATGTCCCTTTGTCTCCCTGAGGTATCACCTTACATTTAAATCAGATTTCACTTACAAAATAAAAAATGGATTTCACTCATATCAAAACATTTCTCACAAATAATGAGTCCATACTCAGCCCTATCATGTATATTAATGATGAATTTTACTATACATTAATGCAAATCTTCATTTTTTACCTCTCATGCTTACTTTTTATAATAAGGCATGATATTAACAAATTTATTGATAAAAATGTTAAGATCCATTTCCTTCAAAGCAATGTTTACTTTTACTTAATACAAGATTTCATTACCTCTTTAACATGATATCTTTATATTATGTGTAATTAAATTAATAATAAAATCCCTACATATGTATAGGGTCCACTACATATGGTAACAACCACCTGTCAAGTTTCAATGTCATATCTTATGCACAGGAAAGAATTTACTTATCCTCCTCTCCACCAAGAGGGTGATAGCTAGTTTCCCTCTAACTAGGTTCATGAATTCACCCCTCCAAAAGGTGAGTAAAATTATACTATTGTTCCTAACGCATACATTAGTCCTATATATTTTTCAAACCCTCTTCAACATATGTGCTTACATGCTCAATTAGAAGTAACTAGGGTTTACACTTGTGAGACTCTAAGGGATCAAATCACCAGTATGAGCAAGTTAATTTCAGATTTAAAAACATAGAATCAGTTATTACATGAAATGATCACAACATTTAAAAATTATACTATAATACAAAACCCTCAAAGGCACCTTAGTTTCAGTCATGTATATTCACCTTCACCAAGTCAATTGGTTATAAGCAATGTTACATATCAAAATAATAAATCACAACAAATTAAATCTATAACTAGTGAATCAAAAAGCATTCAAAGATCGAATAAGAGTTCAAGTGAGGTACTAAGGTAAATTATTAAATCTAAGTTGATCAAACTACCTCCTCTACATCTAGTGAGAAGATCCATATATTATTGTGCATAGCATATAATGCATAGGCATCACACAAATTCATGTTTGTCATTGAAATAACATATAAAACTAATAATTGCTAATGAGGACACTACACAGGATAAATAAGTCAAGCATTCCATAGTGACATAGGAACACCTTCAAAAAGGATCAAATTCACAAATAGTACAAAAGTGGTTACCAAAGCATAACTCAAAATAATAAAAGGATCAAAAAGACAAGTTAGAGAAATAAATAGTACTATAGGAATAGGTACAACACAAAAAAGATGCAAATCTACCTCTCCAAAATGAGATTCAAATTTTAAAGAAGTATGGGTTTGGTCAAAAATATCTACAACAATTTGACTATCAAGGTCAATGGTTAGGAAAGCATGCTCAAGGCATAACTACTCCTATTCTAGCAGTTGATAATGTTTATCACCAAGGTTTGAGATTTATTGAACATCCTAAGGCAAATCATTCATAGACATAATTTATCAAATGAAAAAATCTAGATATAACAAAGGTCAACACTATCATTCCATTGGTTCAAAATCAAGATGATAATGATAATGATGAGTAGAACAATATAAGTTATTGTGATTTCCGAGATACCAATAATGAAACTAAATATTCAAAATCATATTTATGGTCATTACCTCATGCATCATAATCACACACAATTACTTTATTTAATATAGGACACCATGACAGGGAGTATCTTATGAGACTCATTGGTTGGTATCATAATTTCTCACTTTACTTGTACATATTTTTTTCTTGCTTACTTGCACATAGTTTCTTTTCAATTTCTTTTACATAGTTTTCTTATGATTGATTATACATAGCTTATTTCAAAAAATACCAAAAATAATACAAAATTTCAAAATACAAGAACATTCATATGATTTAAAACAACAAAAACATTTCAACTATATGCATTATCCATGAATTACATTTCTACTACCATGCTAGACTTACATTTTCCTTTTCTATGTTATTCTTTGTCGATTTATCTACATTACTATGATTCACTTGATCTTCTTTGAGTGTGTACAGTGGCACCTAGATCCTAATTATTTCACTCTACCCATTGAGAGGGAATCTTACTTATACATTTCAGACATACATGAACATATCTACCCATTAGGGTCATCCTCTACATGACTACACCATCTAGGTTATGTCATTTTTATACCACACAGTCTAGTTATCATGTTGATGTATATTACTTACTAGATTACATAGATTACTCTATCGAAACCCACTAGTATATAGCACTTGTGTATTTGTTAACATCTACCTAGCATTGTACTACATGTTTTGCATATTTTCACTTCTTACTTTGATTAGTTAGATGTGATTATATTTATAGAATTTAACATGTTTTCCTTTTGGGCCTTGAGTAGATATATGTGATTACAATTCTCAATTCCTATTTTGTCTCTTCTGTGTACCTTAAGATAATTACTAATGTCCTTTGCTTGTACTCTTATATGTGCTTGTGGACCTCATGCCAATATTCCTTATTTGTAATTGTATGTGTATGTGGAATTTGAACATGCCTTGTATGTTTGATTTCTTAGTATGAGTTATATGTGCCCATGTCCCTTATTTTCTTGGCCCCTTGGCCACTTTTATATGCTTCTTACCTTGTCTGCTAGTTTGACTCTCAGCTATTTGCAATGCCAAGATCCACATCATCTATTATCTTGATTTCTTGGATGCCATGATAGACAACATGATCCATCCCTCCTTGACAACTAACAACTAATATTTATAGTTTTAATTTAGTATATTACACATGTTACATCTATCTAGGCATACCCCTATTGATCTAATAATCTCCAAATACAAATTATGTTATATCTTGAGATATATTTTTTATTATAATTACTATATCATGTATCTTGCATCATAACACACTTTTAGGGCTATTTATTATGTGGTTAGTAATTATAGGGTCTTCATTACTACCCTTAAAAGAGGGGGAAACAAACATGGGTTTTCTCATAGAGATCAGATCCCTCTACTGATTAAAAAAATAGTTTTCAAAACACTCAGAATAGTAACCAGAACCTAAACCAGGTTGAGTGGACCAAGAAAATAGTGATGAACATAGAAAAATGATAAAAAAAATAGTAAAGGATAAGAGTGTCACACTTGGACTACAATACTAAATAGTAGGGTGTCATATTTTTGATTCTCCTATCTAAACATTAGAAAACCTAGATTTTATAGAAATATGTCAAAAGGTAAGTTTAGTTATAATTTTGTTAGCAATAGTTCAATTAATATTGGGTAGTTTTATTATAGTTTTTATTAGAGAATATAGATATAGGGGGAATCATGTGTGATATGATGGCTCTCACTTCCAGTTTTAGATTAGGCAATTGATATAACTTCCAAATTAGAATCCATGTTACAGACACCAGTGATTGAGGGTAATGTGCATGGCACATTTTCCTTATTTTCTTTTTGAGTTTAGTATATTACCTAGGTATTCTCAATAGTTGAATTCCTTATTCCATATATAGGTGGTTGGCATCATTTTAGAGTGGATTTCATATAAGCTTAGTTCTTAGTTCTAGATTAGCTTTCATAAAAGTCTAATCTCCACCTTTTAGAGTGGCTAAGATTGGCCTAGTTCTTAGCACATATTAAAATATCTATGCCACATTATCAGATTAAATATCATTCATGGGTTTTAAGAACCATCTCATATGACACACAATCATACTGATAACAGTTCATAGTTTCACTTAGTGGAAAACAATGAAGCCAAAGGACTAACTAGCCTTTGTATTCTTGAGCCACTTACTTAGAGGGATTGGAAACATAGTCTATACATTGGTTAGAATATGTATGATAACCTATATTCACTTATTAGGTGATGATGGAGCCAAAGGGCCAACCTTTTCATTCTTGATCCACTCTCAAGGAATGGATCAGTCAGCTCCATTTATGATATTACTTTTGGCACAACACATACCTAACATCACTCAACATCACAATAAGTTTTGTATTGGTTCATGTACTTGATGAGGTATATTAGTTCCTCTCTCTTTTACCTATTTTTTGTGTGTTCTTATTTTATACATACCATATCTAGTAGGAATTGATCTAATTTTCATCTTCTCTTATAGATTTGCACTTCACAATGTGCTTTCTCTATGCACACTCAACATCACACATCTTCATGGACTTCACCTTTGTAGGTAAATTCAGGTACACTTTCTACTTTTCCTTCATCCTAGTGTTTCACTTTGCTACATAACTAGAATAAATGTGGGTAGATGTAGTCATATAAAATATCAAAATTGGTAGTTTGAGTGTGGCTTGTGACACCCTATCCATATGACCTTTTTGCATGCTCTTGTGACCCTTCTAGACATATTTTTATCATTATCGATCATTCTTAGACTTTTAAACCGTAATTCTAGCTGATCTAGGCTCTATTTCCTAGGCCAATTCTATCCCATATGTCTCAATCCTCTAGGATAGGAGAGACATACTTGGAATATAGCATCAAACCCTAGGTTTCCTTAGTTTTAGAACTCCTATCCAATCAAACTTTGACCTCAAACATTCAGTTTCATCTGATTCCTATCCCTCATCATGTTGGTCTAGCATGAATACATTTAACTCATGACCAATAGTTCCTTATAAAATCCCATTCAAGCTTCATTTACAAAGAGAGGTGACAAGTCTTACAAAGAAATCAAGAATACAAATAAACCACTAAGGAAAACTTTCCTATTCTTTGCATATAGTCACCCAACATAGTTGAAAATATATTCAAACTCTCACACCAATCCCTAGCCACCTCAAGCACTCTCAATTTTGTATTTTTGCATTTACATTACACTATTACACAAATCACATCAAGTGGGAGAACTATATATGGCTTGATCCCACTTTAGTGTATTGGTATGTAGGTAAGATGCCCACATAAGGGTTCTAGATCATACATTTAGTACATATTACACACACTAACCCCCCCTTTTAAGTGATTCAAATATCATTTATCAAGCATGATGGAAGTTTAGGTTTTGAAGATTAAAACAACTCTACAATGAGCTCTATCGACATTAAGCACTCTAAATTTCATAAGTAGGCTCACATAGGAACAACATAAAAAACCTATAAAAATAAAGTCTTTGTGAGTATTTTGAACAATAGAAAAAAAAATGACAATAATAGACTGCAAAGTGTCCTATTTTCAGTGGTCCCATCCTTTCACCAAGCAAAGGCTAGATTCTAATTTGTGACATTATCCTAGTCTTACATAGCTAGTTTTGGACACTATAATATCCATTTTATCCTATTTATAGCTAATTTATATTTATCTTAATTTATTTATATTTTTAGAAATGTAAAAAAGATAGATAAATTATAGAAATTAGGACTGTAACTATTGCAATATTATTTACTAATTTATTAATCTAGACCCTTAACTAAAATAGGGATAAAAATACATTATTCCCAAAATAGTTAAATCATGAGTGAATAAGGAATCCCAACCACTGAGATGAGAAGCCTCTCATCCCCATTCTTGCCTAGGTACCATTCAAGAAATAGACCATTGACTTTATTGGACCAATTACTCCTGTAGCATGGTGCACAGGCATGAGATACATTCTGGTAGCCATAGACTATTTCACCAAGTGGGTTGAGTCCACACAAACTAAAAAATACATATCCACCATAGACATAAGGTTAATAAAGGAGAAAATCATAAGCCATTATAGGTTCCCACTCAATTTGACTAGTGAGAGGGGCACATGCTTCATTGATGAAACTATGCATATCTTACGGATAGACTACATGGTGTCACACCATAAGACAATGCATTATCATCCCCAAATAAATGGAATATTTGAGGCATTCAAAAATATCTTATTTATTTTCTTCACAAAGATATGTGATGTTGGTTGCAAAGATTGCTATGATTGAGTATCAATAGTACTATGGAATATCACATAACCTACAAGTATCTAAACAAGGTGACACCATTTAAACTAGTGTTTAGAATTGAGGTGGTTTTACTGATGGAGTTCTTGGTTCCCTCATTGCACATCACATGAGTCATTAAATTCAAGGATGGATGAATTGATTCACCTAGATGAGGTGCACGTATAGGCAAGGTGGAGTTAGTAGATAGAGAAGGCATGCCAAAATATCTAGCATGATAGGCATATAAATTACAAGGTGTTAATAAAAGAGTCATTAGTCTTTTTCAATGACTCCAAGTACCTTAAGCACTAAATTAAGTTATAGATTAGGTATATGGGTCGATATGTCATCCATAACATATTATAGATTAGTGCATGTAAGCTATGCACATTGTCAAGTGAGATGCTTCCAAGGTATTTCAATAGTAATAGATTAAATCCCTACATGAAATAGGATGGCATTAGTGTCATTAGACATTAACTCCTTGATCATGAATCAATGGTATTCTATGACTAGAATAAAGTTTGGTACAAGCCAAATAAGTTCTTTATATTTGTGTTATCTTATATTTTTGATGTGGTGAAAAAATAAGTAGTGCATTCATGTCACGAGTAAAATAATTATATCACTTTCATGTATAATTCTAGGACACATATGTTATGGGTGTGTGAATTTTTCAATATTTAGATACAAGGTATACCAGATCTTTGTGCATAAGATCTAAGAAGTGAAGCATTATTAAGCCTATATAAGGGCTAGTTATATGCTTCTAAGCATAATACCAACTAGGTTCATTAACCAATGTTTATTTATAAGTACCTATAGTTAGAAACCTAAATTTATGGTCACATAGGACTCACCATACTTAGATCATATGTGAACCAAAAGAGTCATACAAGATACAAGTGTGTAAAAGATAGAGTGAATACACACAACATGATCATGTGCAAGTAATTATATGAGATATCCATGTTGGAGGGATAGCATAATGGATTTGTGTGGGGTAGGATAATGCAAGTTAAGAAGCAAAAAAGGTAGTGAAATCAACCAAAATATACAACCACATTTTAAATAGAAGTACTGTAGGAAGAGGAAATGGGATCAAGGAGGACGAATTATACACATGTGAGGTGATACACCTAGGTTGTGATATTGGAGGAAAAGGTCACACCAAGTGAAAAAATTACAAGAGAAGGTCTTCAAGACAAGATAGAATCCACCCAAATTTAGGTAGGAAGTGATCATTTAAACTACACATCACTTCACCAAAAATCCATTAGAAGAATTTAATGAAGTGATAGTGGAGGTACAAAGATCTGCATTAAATGTGAAAAGGAAAATAGATTTTAATAGATTTTATGGGTCATATCATAACAAATCCCAAGTAATATAGACACCATAATTCCATTAATCAACCATAATTAAGGAAGTAGATGAGATTAGAGGAATAAAATAGTGAAAAGATAACTATTTCTAGTCATAAACCTTGTGATAATTTGAATTTGGAATAGAAAAATAGAATGAAACCAATAAACTAGAGATCCAAAGCAAGGATACCCTACTATAGTGAGACTTTGAGCACCACTATACATCCAAAATGAATGGCTAAATAGAATATTGAATTGCCTTTTCTATAAGATTGGGGTTGAAAAGATAGGAGCAGGGATTATGCATTAACTAGGCAATAAAAAATTTAGAGTGACACCAAGACCACCATTTATAGAACATGAAACTCAAGAGTTAAGGACACAGTCACAATCCCAATGACTATAAAAATCACCAACAAAAATTTAAGGATTTTTCAAGATAATCACATCATTTTTCAACACCATCAAGTTTAGGATGGGGAAAAAGAAAATAAGTTTGGGTCCATAGCAAGTGCAAAAAGAAGCAAAGAAAGTGATAGTAGTAGAAGAAACCACTACCACAAAAATAACAACATCATTATTAGATGGGGTAAGCATCATTGAAGTTGATCTAGATACACTTGAGAAGATGTCATACCAAGACATGTAGTTTCCTAAAGAGGTCTTGATGGGAGAAAACTGAGCATCATTTGTCCACAACTATAGCCTAGAAGAGTATAACCACCACACTTCAAGAAATGCACAAGAACTAGAAAAGGATAGGTTTATGGACACATGGGTAAAGACTACAGAAGGTGAAACACTATTTTATGTCTCTATCTAGGACAAATTGACAACCACCAATGAAACTCAACTCTATGAGTTGTCATGTTTTGGAAAGCTATAAGAACTTGTATAGTTCTTCCTCTTACATGTCCATAAGGACTGTTTCTACTTCTTGGGGAGGTGCATGAGGTTATCTATAATCCTTATCATCTAAATAACTAATCTCATAGAATTTGGCATAGACATCCATGAGATGATGATAGATGATGCTAAAGTAGAAAGGATCAAACACTCTTAGGCTACTAAAAAGGACGTTTTGCATTCCCAATCAAGGATATTAATTATCTTGAGATATGGGTAGCTTCATGTGTAGTGAATTTAAAAATTTGTCCTACCAATTGGTGGGTTGATATCATAAAGACCTACCTATACATCACCTACCACATGGTACAGGGGGTTAGATTTAACATCACCAAGTTTATAACGGAAGAGATGATAAATAATGTGCTTGAATGTCATAAGGCATGAGAGACATTCCATTGGGGATCCATGTTGATAGTAATTATCATGGATGAGATTAGAATACCTAATGGGGATGAGGATAACCTAAGGGTATTCTCAATACATAATATCTCCATGGTGTTGAAATACTAGAACTATTCTTACCCCCTTCCTTCACCCTAAAGTACAAAACCTAAGTAATGGGATGTTATGCATAGTATATCAAAGCATTTGGAGAAGAATGACATATTCCTGAGAAGCTCCCCTAGAGCTTATTTGGAGTGGTAAATTTTTCCATTGTGAAACATTTATATGTAGTACTACTAGTGCTCAAATGTGATAACCATTCCAATTGGCTAAAACTTCCTTACATGTTTTTAGCTAGGTACTTTATAAATTCACTAAGAAGAATCCCTAATGTATAGTAGGTGGACATCCTAGTGAAGGTCATGAATGTAGAAATATGTAGGTTGAGTTGTTAATACATGCACCCATGATCTAAGAAACCAAATATGAAGAGGATGACCTCGATGGCACTGACATCTATCCCCTCAAAAAGAGAACTCATACTTAAGCACATCCATAGGCTCTTCTATGATATAAAGCTAAAGAATAAGGGCATGTGCATAGACAAAGATGATGACCTCCCCCTTTGGGTTGGAAAAGAAGGATATTTGGCATTGGTATCCCCATGAAAATCCCCTTAGAAGAAGTAGGGAGAAACCCTAGAGGAAATATAGGAGCACATATGATTAAAGATCACCTCTCATGATAAAGCTACCCCCTTTGTGCCAAATAAGAAGCATGTGGTCTTCACATCAAGGATTATGTCACCAAAGCTAAGGGAGAATAAAAAGAAGTTTAAGGGACCAGTGGCAATGTCCATTAAAACATTGATAGAAATGGAGGCACAAAATGCATGAGAGGAAGAAAAGGTAAGAAAGGTGCATGAAGAGGAAGAAGAGGAATAAGATGAAGAAGATAGAGGGAGGAGAGTATATATCATCCAAGAAGAACAAGTAGAATAGGATCCTAGTGTTGTCACAATTTAGTGGGCTCTCCAAATTGGCACTACCATCATGTTTTGGGAAACAAAGAAGACCACATCTATGTCACTTGAGAAACTAGTTGCGTAGACTCTTCAAATTGAGTAAGAGAATAGAAGCACATGGAGGAAGATGGGCCATAGTGAAGTAGAAATAGCAATGGTGCTAGTACTAGAAAGAAGAAGAGAATACATGAAGTCCAAGGGTATGACCTAGGTATAAATTGATCGTGATAAAGCTGAGGAGATAAATTCCAAGAAGGAAAATATAGTTGAAATAGTGAAGAAGAGGAAGTAGGAGATAAAAAACCAAATGGGAAAGGGTAAAGAGAGAGATGGTAGAAAAGAGGGTTTCTACAAGCATAGAACCCATGAAGGAGAAAGTAGAAAAGGTGTCTAATGACCCCACCATCATAATGTAAAAATATATACCATAGGTGCACCTAAGTAGTGAAGGGATGCCTGGAGATAAAGAAGGTGATATTGGTACCTTAAGAAGGAAAACAAAGGGCATAGTAACAACCCACTAGACATTAGAGGAGTGGACTAGAGAAAGTTCAAGCATTGATGAAGAAGAGTAAGAGTAGATGGAACTAGTCATTAAATAAGAAGGGGTTGAAAAAAGCTTGTGAGTAAAGGTATAAAATGGGTTGATTGATGAGGACGTTTATATGTTAGAATGCATGCCTTTGAGAGCTACCATGACCTAGACATGCCAACAACTATCATTTGACTTAAATTATTATATGGACAAGCCTCATTTTGAGGTAACATAGAAGTCTTTCCTTAATGCACATCAACTATAATAAGGGCATTATTCCCTTCCTATCAATCCTTGTGTAATGAACCCATTAAAGCTGGGCTATGCCCTCATTTGAGTGGCCTTTGATGTAGCATGAAAGAACATCATTAATTATGTCATAGCCTTAATTTGGAAGAAGATCATGCTAGAGTCCAAGGATAAAATAGAGGCCATGAAATTTAAGTTTTAACAATTAGTTGAGTGCATAGAGGAAGTAGAGCCATCCCCCTTTGATGGCATTGACACCTCATGTTTTTTCAAGGTTCATAAGGTATGTGCACTAGTAGAGTAGATACTACTAAGATTGAAGGAAACATTAGTGCCAAAATAAGAAAAGGACCTTTGAACCATTGTAAAACAAGAGCTTTCCACAAATATTGAAGAGGTGGAAGACCTCTTCACAAAGCTTGAAGAGGGCACAAAAGTGATTGACACAATCTTTTCTAACCTTTCCACCCAGGCATCCGTCATCAATTCATGCCTCCAAAGTAAAATAGGGTATAATGAATCACTAATTTTAGATGTATATACTATGATCAGGATTGAGTACATGTATATCATGGCATAGGTTAACATTTTTAGTTCCCAAATCAATACCTAGGAGCAAGACTTAGAATAACTCCTCCACACCATTCAAACAAAGGCTTACAAATAAGGAGCAATCCTAGATGAGGGAGTAACAAAGGAAAATAAAATGTTGTAGGCCTTTATAAAAGAGTTTGATAAAACTAACATGCTTCCCTTAGTTCCACCTCCACATAAATATATAAACCTATATAAGAAATCAACCTCATAATATAGGGATTTGAGGACTTTAGAGTATAAATAAAGGATCATGCACTCAAGTTTTACATGAAAAAAGAACTTGAAGATTAGTTTGAGGGTGGATTAATAATTTTGTATGGGTAAATATTGCACCCCAAATCCATCTATTTATAGGATATATGCCAACACCACAAACATTTGGGCATGAGGCAATCAATTGTTATGATTTTTTTTTATAATCTTATGGCACCAATTGGTAAGTGGCTAACCCACTCCCTTTTGACTCAATCATCATTAAGAAGTAGGTGCATATAATAATCATGGAATGATGGAACTAGGGTAGTGGATATAATAAAGTGATTACCCAGCTCAACATTCACCATGCTCCTTTCAACTTGGCACTAAGATATCCCTAAGTGATATCAAAGTTGAGTTTTAATCTTGTTAGATAAGAGGATATGGAAGTATCAAATCCATATAGGATTGATTACAGATGCTAGGTTTACCCTTAGAGCTTAGAGTTTAGTTTGGAATGCCTTAGAGGCTACTTATTATAGTTCTCAATCTCGCATGAGATCACGTAGGCCTTTAACAACTATAAGATAAACATTTGCTCAGTTTTTATTGATATATATATATATATATATGTTATGTGTTTGAACTATGTTATTGATGGATGGTGATGTGCCTAATGAGTGTTAACCTATTTTACATGATTCTAACAATAATATTAGAATAATAATGGGTTGTATAATGTTCTAATATATTAAATACTTAGATTGATATTATGTGTTAACCTCGTCATGGCATTTATTTAGTATACAATGACATCAACTCCTCATATAGAAATAATCCAAGTATAGGAACAACCTTATGCCTCATGTTGATATTTATACTAAATCATGAGATTAAGGCCATATCCTTCATTTGATTACCCCATTTTACCGTACACATGCTTGAATGATGCTAATCCAAGAAAACCAAAGTCTTGTGCCCATGAATTTGTAAACACACTTTATGTCATTTTGTACCTATAAGATAGTTAGTCCTATCCCCAAAGAATGGATTATACCCATGAACTTACCACTAAAATTTCATGAACCAAAGTCCCTAGAAGATAGAGTTTCACCATAACATAACTAGCCCAACATGGGCACTAGTCCTTTCTCTGCTGCACTTTGGGTGAATGTATAAGTATTGCACATTATGTGAAGTGATGCTAACATGGTTGAGTGAAATTTTTTTAGTGATACAAGATTAAACAAGGATTTTACCATGTTATAACAAGTCTAGATCTGACTTGGATATCTAGATAATGTTGACAAGGTTAATGACTAAAGACACCTACGTTTCTATAACACTAGTGAATTAGACACATCGTGGGTCAAAAATAAGTTGGAAATGAATCTTAACTTGATTTGAGTAATTTGTGACATTGTTTAGATCATGATGGATTCCAAAGTTATACTTTGACTAAAAAATTATAGATATTTATAATCTTAGTGAAGGATACCTATCAATGAATGAGTAATGGGAATAACTCACCAAACTTATCATATATGTATCTTAGTATTAGGTTGATGAGAGGTTTATAATTAGGATGTTCATCATGGGATTAAAACCCTAGATTGGTGGAGAGGTGGATGTTCATGGGCCATCTAGCATACACCATGTCTTCAAGAAGGTAGTAAAACAAGAACATAAGTTGAAATCTCTTATGTGAGTTAAATATAAGTTTAATACAAAGTTTGGAAGTTCTAAGCCAACTTTTAAAAAGAATAAATAGAAGAAAAGGATTGGAGACCCAGAGATTCATTTAAAGAATTAGAACTCTAAATTCAATAGTGGTTTAGGAAATAGTAAATTAGGTAATGGTTTCAAAAGAATGTTGAAGGGAAACTAATAGTCTGATAGGAAGGGACCACCTAGATGTTGCTTTATTTGTAAATGTGACCATTTTTCTCATGAGTGTACCTAGGATAAGTCAAAGAACAAAGGTTTTTATCCTTAGTAGGGAGTGTTTCAAAAATGTATTCATGTGGTAGTTGACAACTGGCAAGCCAAATTCCAAGCTTTACCCATAGAATTATCAGGTATTTTATTTAAACATCTAGTTTCCATTTTGATAAATACAAGGGATATATAATGTTTTATAACACATTAAAATACTAAATAAGTTATCTATAAAATATGGAGTAATGGAAAATGCATGGTTGGTATAATATGGGAATGAGTCAAAGGTCAATGTTCATAAGTGTTTAGTTGAAGTTGATATTAGGTTGCCTAAATTGACAATAGTAGTGGATATTTATGTTACACTGCTAGGTTCAGATGATGTGATCTTAAGAGTAAATTGGCTTACAAAGCATAAGGCCAAGGTTGATTGCTAACTAAATAAGGTTGAGTGTTGGGATGATTTTAGAAACTAAACACAAATTTAGGGATAGAAAAGAAAGTTGAGACCTAGGTATATTTCTATAATTCAAATCAAGAAGGCTCAAGGAAAAGGATGCCAAACATTTAGAGTCAAAATAAATGAAATGTAGGAATATAAGGAACCATAAATTGAATATTGTCCTTTCCTTAGGAATTTTCATGATGTATTTTTATATGAATTACCAAGATTGCCTCCTTAACATTAATTTGATTTCTTTTTTGATAACATACTTAGATCAGAACCATAGTATAAGGCATTATATAGGATGATGTTGATTCATAAATGTGTACCATAGGTGCCCAAAGTGTCTAATAATTTTTTTTCATTTTATAATTCCTAAAAACTCAATGCATTAATTATAGGTTTTAATAATCCTATTATCTTTGATGGAATAGAGGTAGAACAAGTGATTGTTTCATAATATTTATAATATTTGGTGGTTGAGAACCATTATGGCCAAATAGTATATCTATGTAAAATACATAGTTTATTTTGCTAAGGATGGTGAATTATGATCAATAACTAATATAATATAGGAATTTATAATGAAATTTAAACTAGAGTGAATTGGTTAAAAAATAAAAAAATGAAAGGGTAGGGAAAAAAATAGATGTTGTTGATCTCCATTCTAAATATCATGATAAAGTTCAAATATCATGCAAACATCACTTAACCAATGAATTACATGAAGTAGCATAAGTTCAAATCCCATCACACATTTGAAAAACTCCTAAGGAAGATGGAAATAATGCAAATAAGAATCTACTTCACTTTAAAAATTTACCCTTGCAAGCAAACAACATTAGCCCAAATGCAAGAAGGGTAAAAGAAATGAAATGGACCTAAGCACTTTCAGTAAACCTAACATTAGCACAAGTTAACAACTTTAAAATTAAAAGATACACACTAAGAATTCATAAGAATTATTCAAATATATAAATAGAAATAAGAAAGTGAGAGAAACCATAATTACAAATGACACAAATGAATATGGACAATCTTTATATAATTTGTCACTTGCATTAAATGCTCAAAAGTTTACACAAAGTGATTTTGGATCTTATAAATCCATCCCATTCAACAAATTAAAATACTCCTTTTATATAATTCAAAGAATCATGTCAATTCCAATTATAAAATTACAAGTGTAGGGACAATTGTCCTTTCCATAAATGTTCTAAAAATACACTAGGCTTTCCCAATGGACTAATTTGTAGGTAGCGTGTTTTACAAACAACATATGCCTTTACAAATATAATACTCCACTTTAAAAATGGACAATATTTATCTATAAGAAGGATATTCCTAAGTCTCTTAACCTTTGGGAACCCTAATTCTCAGCATTTGAGGTCAATATAGAAATTCATGTTCCCTTAGGAAACACCCCTCTGAGTTGCCATGGATTATTAGACTACTCACTTGTTAATTATACATCAAATTAACTTTACATAAACTGATAGTTTAGCCATTTCATCTCAAGTATAATGTTTGTAGGGCCTGATTGGGGTTCTCAAGCTTTACCAATGCACTTTTGAAGGTTTTAATAGTGTTCTAATGGAGGCAGACAATTCATACATCATGAGCTTTGATCTCTACCTTTGCATTACCAAGTTCATAAGGTCTCCAATTTGGTATGTTTCACCCACATAGCTCTGATGTGTCATCTTAATGGAATCTCCATGTCATCCTACTCATCACTATAAAAAATATGACCATTGCCTTTGCAAGACCAACTTTCATCTCACACCATCTGGTCCTTTTATACTAATCAACATGGACCATAGATATATAGATTATTTGGATCCAGATATCTATGTTAAAATTGACATTTTCATGCCCATAATTTGACATCCACATAAACAACTTTGACATTCATGTGACTATCATTTTATGTCCACATTAACATATTTGACATCTATGTGACCATTAATTTTAAGTACATCTTTAGAAATCTTTTTAGAACTTAAAATTATCATCTATATGATCATCATTTGAATTCCACATGAATGACATTAATATCCACATGACCATCAATTTTGAACACTCTATCATGATCTTACCACTTTTCATTTTTGGTTCACTCTACACTCTGTCAGTTCTACCAAGAAATGCCTTTTCTCCATGTGGTGATCCCAAAGGCCTTTAGAACTTTATTGAAAAGTCTTACTTAATCTTTCTCTATTGGATCAACTTATCCAATCAAATGTAGGTTATTTATATTGCATAAATGCAAAAGGTTTAAGTCAAGATTCAGTCATAAAATTTATGGACTATGGTTTCTGTTTCATGTTAAAAAGCATGAATTAAAACTTTAATATGGGACCTTTTAAACTAAGTTCTAGGATAGAAAAAATGGGACCTGATGAATAATAAGAGGACCTAGCATAATATTTTAACCTAAGGTTTAATTATATAAATAAATATGATGAAACTTTAGGGTAAGGCCTTAGGCTAAGTGATAACATAGTGAAAAGGGACCACATGTTCATGGGATATAAAGGGACCAAGCATAAGATTTAGACTAATGTTTTGTTTTGTTGATAAACATGACTAAATATTAGGGTAAAAGTAGGTAAATTCTATGTCACTTATAATTGTTCAATGAAGATTTGAATTTATGTAGAAGGGACCTAGGTTAAAACATTAGACTAAAGTTTTAATCATGGTTGAAAATAAATCCAATTAATTTTAGATCAACTAATTAAATTCCCACTTTAATATTTAAATCACCAAACCCTAAACATGTTCATTCCTATATGAGATTCCATTGATCATGCAACACAAGCAATTAGTTTTAGCAAATTGAAAGGGTAAAACTATGGTCATATAAAAATATATACATTAGTCTAAGAGAGATTAGTTCTTGAAAACAAATAGGAAATATTTAATTTAGGGCTTGAGGAATATGTAAAGCTTATTTCAAAGTCATAGATTAAAGTTTTTATGAAAATAAATCCTTTTAATCTATATCATTTAGATAGGTTAAAACATATTAAAGTGACCTCATGAATAATAAGAGACATGGCATAATGTTTAATCCTAGGTTTGTGTCTCAATAAAAGGGATCACGTGCTTAGTTTCCTAGTTTTATCTCAAGTCATTAAATACTATTTAAATAAACACGCTCTATTAGATCATGATCCATGAGGTTGAGTGAGATTGGCTCCTACCTACATTAATATTTGATGCCATGCAACTTGGAAATTTTGTGGGGCTTTTGGGCTTTGATTTTTGACTCCAATATAGGGTATTTAGGTCTTTTGCACAAGGAAATTATTTCAAACCTTTTATCTAGGTAAATTGATCCAAATACCAGTTTCATCGAACAAAATTTCCAAATAAACTATCCCATAGGGTCTATTTCATTGCGCGAAATTCCCATGACAAAAATTCTAAAAGGTCATTCCAAAAATCCTGAAGGGTAACTTCAAAAAAACCATAGGGCATTATTTTATGAAAATGGTCTCAGTCAGAATGTCCAAACTATAATGTTTCAATGAAATGGTCTGGAATAAAATGTCTAAAGGGTATTATTTTGGGGAAATTGTCTCAGACAACATGTCTGACACATTTCCCCCAAAGACCAAATATTTAGAAAAAAGTTTTGAAGGGAAAAATTTTATGGAATAAAAGTTCTAAAGGGTCAAAATCACAAAGTCAAAAACAATTAAGGGATAAAATAGTTGAATAAAATAGGACTAAGCCTTAAGATAAAATAATTTAAACTAAATCCATGGCTTATTTAAGGTGTTACTATGTAAAATTTAATCAAATCTCCCACCACTTTTAGAATAAGTACTTAGACTAACTTTACACCAAGGCATTAACAATTCAAATATGAATTTAATTTGATTTTCAAGAAACCAAAGCTTAATAAAAGATTAAATTAACATTAAATCATGAAGCCCAAGCTTTTGTCCATTCCAAATGGACTCTATTGGACCTACAATTGGAAATGATAGAAATCCAAAGTTAACAAGTTTAGATAAGGGCAAAATAGAATCATGTGAAAATATGCTAACCAAATTAGGTGTGGACAATCTTCAATTAAAAATATTGTATAAACATGATAGTGATACTCTGATCAAGTGAATTATCAAATTTTAGGTACAAATTTTCATAATTTAACATAAGGGTCCCCATTTTTTAGGAATGGGGGTATTTTGACCTAAAAAAATGGCAACTTCTGTAATATCCCCTACCAATAGAGATATATGAAAGACACAAAACTATGATACCAAAGACCAAAGCTCTGATACCACTGTAATGTCCCTTACTTAGGGGCTCTTTTTCTTCCTACAAAAGCTCTGAACAACTGTAATATCCCCTTCAAACAGGGAATATATAAACTCATAAAGCTCTGAGCACAGATATAAACTTGCATAATAGATTCAAATAAGCATAAACAAATCATAACAAATTACAGATTGTATCACTTGTTCTTCTGGATAATTACACGATTGAGTCTCTGTTATACAAAATAAAGAATATTAAAATCTGGTCTTAAAACCCTAGCTTTTGCTAATCTGGCAATGAAAACTGGATCTGGAAGGGTCTCGGCCTTTTTGTGTCAACACACAGGCACCGTCGTCAGTCGATATCTCACCGACGTCGGTCTCTGTCTGTCAGCTTTCTACCGACGTTGGTCTTCAGTTGACTGATGTCGATCATTGTAGCCCTTTCTCTACCGAGGTCGGTGTTTGATTCGGATCTGTACGGACCTGTACGGACTTGGTATGGCCGCCAACCTGTCTCTTCTTAACCCCTGATTGCTGAATATCCTGATCTCATGAATATAGATTCTAACACAAGATCTATCTCTATATAACTTATTGGATCAAAACTAAATAAAGAAAATACCTGGAAAGCTCTGTGATAAACTTCTATGTGAAGTTATCTCTCAACCCTAGAATTTTGTGATAACTTCTAGATGAAGCTATCTCTCAGATCTGTATCTCTGTGATAACTTCTGGATGAAGCTATCTCTCAATTTGGCAATAAATCAGCTGATATCTCATAGCCTCTAAATCACACACAATGAAGAGGGAATGTTCTCCATTGCAATAGAATCCTGGAACCCTTGGCTCAGTCTTCACAGAAGAATTTATTCAAAATCAATATCAATAATCTATGCATACATAATGAACAATGGCCTCCATGAGAAACCCTTATACCCTCAAAAAGATATGCTTGCCCTAATTAGGGTTTCTTAAATTAGAATTAGGGTTTCTAATTAAAAATAGGCTAAATAATTAATATTTGATTAAATCAATCAAATATTAATATCTCCCTCAATACATGTCAGATCAACGAATCGATCGAAGCTAGTGAATTAGGGAGTGATTCCGCACATAACCATATCAAAATAAAGGCGCTCCACTGCATATCAAATATCCCTAAAAAGTAGGAGCTCATGCCCAATGTCTAAAATAACTTGAATGAAAACCAAATGTAGAAATTCTGTGAATCAAAGTCAAGCCAAGCTCCAATATGACCCTCTATCCATCCTATTAGCCTACGAAGGTCGTATAATAGGCTAATCATCAAGACTGTTAATGTCCATGAAAAAGGGGACATGACAATCCGCCCCTCCGAAAATTGCTTGTCCCCAAGCAATCTCGGAACAATGAACTACTCGATCCACCTGGTTCCCAAGGAAAAAATTGTGTAACATCCATCACGTCACCAATCAACCCATGTGAATAAATCATCAACAACTAAAAAACTACACTCGACACCCAAACAACTATCTGAAGACCAACTGTAGATGCCGGTAGAAGAAACCACTCTGAGGGACTCAAGCCAACTAAAATATCAACTCTATCAAAATTCAGGTCCCTATCTAACTGATACTCACATCTAACTGGATGGTGTATATGACAATCATTGGTCCCTGAGTCACTGACACCAAAACTAATCTCTAAATGCAAAGAAAAATAAGGAGCATACCTCACCGTATGATGCTGGTAAGAACCCCCAAAATCTGCTATTGGCACACTATTGCCAAACTGGGACTCAATGGATGGCTCCAATCTCGGCTCAACAAACATCACCTCAACATCCCTGTAAGGTAACATAGTAGAAAGGGTTTGTAAAATCTCCTCACCCAATTTGCTAATAGCACTAGAACCTCGGACAAGAACACCTTTTGTCATCTTATGTGAGTCCAGACGAACACCTGCACTATCCAACAAATACTCCATGAATGGTTCAGTGTTGTAGAAATTATATGTGGAAGCATCAACATACTCCTCCACACACCCCAACTGATCTCTCTGTAAAGGTGGCACAACCAATTGTACCACACTGTCATCCATGTGAGAATAATCAATCTAGAGAGTCGACTCCACTGGTATCTCAAGCTCATCAAAATTAGGTACTCCCAAATCCTGAACATGTGTATCAGCATCAAAAACATGCTCCTCAGCAACAACTATAGGAATGTACTCATCACCCACCACCTCAATATACAAATGATCATCCCTACTCTTTAAATCAATGCCAAAGCTCATATCAACAGATGGAGTATCAACAACTGTAGCATCACTGTCTAACTCTTCCATACGAAAATAAACACCTAGTGAAACTAAGTCCTCAAAACTGTCCACTGCATTCTCCTGAGTATCATCTATAATAATCAGATCCTGGGACTCTTCTACAATCTCTGTCATTGCTGAGAGATCATCAACCCTCAGTGTACTAACATCTGAGTACACCTCTACACTCTGAGTGGAAGCACCTAACTGATCCTCATCTTCACTATATCTTATCTCATAATCATAATAATTATGGGACATGCTGCTCTCTTGTCTAAGTGATCTATAGTGCTCTCTCCTCAGCTTGACAAAATGATCAAAGGTCATCCTCTCTTGAACATGAGGAGGTAATACGTCCCACTCATCATTCACTGTCATATACCGCATGGGCTTGTTTTTGGATGAAGGATATGAAAGAGATTCATTCAACCTCTTCAAACTGAGTTCCAACTTCCTCATATCATAGTCCCACTGAATCTGAGTATATGAAGTCATTATGATACTTCGCTGATTCAACTTACCCAAACTACCCAACAAGATGGCAAGACATTAGCTCTGATACCACTGTAATATCCCCGACCAATAGAGATATATGAAAGACACAAAACTATGATACCAAAGACCAAAGCTCTAATACCACTATAATGTCCCTTACTTAGGGGCTCTTTTTCTTCCTACAAAAGCTCTGAACAACTGTAATATCCCCTTCAAACAGGGAATATATAAACTCATAAAGCTCTGAACACAGATATAAACTTGCAGAATAGATTCAAATAAGCATAAACAAATCATAACAAATTACAGATTTTATCACTTGTTCTTCTGGATAATTACACGATTGAGTCTCTGTTATAAAAAATAAAGAATATTAAAATCTGGTCTTAAAACCCTGGCTTTTGCTAATCTGGCAATGAAAACTGGATCTAGAAGGGTCTCGGCCTTTCTGTGTCAACACACAGGCACCGTCATCGGTCGATATCTCACCTACGTCGGTCTCTGTCGGTCGGCTTTCTGCTGACATCGATCTTCAGTCGATCGATGTCGGTCACTGTAGCCCTTTCTCTGCCGAGGTCGGTGTCTGATGCGGATCTGTACGGACTTGTACGGACTTGGTACGGCCGCCAACCTGTCTCTTCTTAACCCCTGATTGCTGAACAGCCTGATCTCACGAATATAGATTCTAACACAAGATCTATCTCTGTATAACTTATTGGATCAAAACTAAATAAAGAAAATACCTGGAAAGCTCTGTGATAAACTTTTGTGTGAAGTTATCTCTCAACCCTGGAATTTTGTGATAACTTTTGGATGAAGCTATCTCTCAGATCTGTATCTCTGTGATAACTTCTGGATGAAGCTATCTCTCAATTTGGCAATAAATCAGCTGATATCTCATAGCCTCTAAATCACACACAATGAAGAGGGAACGTTCTCCACTGCAATAGAATCCTGGAACCCTTGGCTCAGTCTTCATAGAAGAATTTCTTCAAAATCAATATCAATAATCTATGCATACATAATGAACAATGGCCTCCATGAGAAACCCTTATACCCTCAAAAAGATATGCTTACCCTAATTAGGGTTTCTTAAATTAGAATTAGGGTTTCTAATTAAAAATAGGCTAAATAATTAATATTTGATTAAATCAATCAAATATTAATATCTCCCTCAATACATGTTGGATCGATGAATCGATCGAAGCTAGTGAATCAGGGAGTGATTCCGCACATAACCATATCAAAATAAAGGTGCTCCGCTGCATATCAAATATCCCTAAAAAGTAGGAGCTCATGCCCAATGTCTGAAATAACCTGAATGAAAACCAAATGTAGAAATTCTGTGAATCAAAGTCAAGCCAAGCTCCAATATGACCCTCTATCCATCTTATTAGCCTACGAAGGTCGTATAATAGGATAATCATCAAGACTGTCAATGTCCATGAAAAAGGGGACATGACAACTTCTAGGGGGGAAATAACAATATATTAGAATTCAAAGACTTCAATTTAGACTAATAATTAAGTTAGTTATTTTACTTGATTAATAACTATTATTTAGATCATTTTATGGTTGAAATAAGTCTTACATATGAAAATTTAGGATCAAATATTAAGACCTAGTAATGATATGTGTGTGATTTGATTCCATTTACTATTTATCATCAGATTTAGGGAACAACTTCCAAATTTCATGCTTTTAATCATTAACATTGACTTACAACATGTTTGAGTATTCATTAAGAATAACTATTTAGCTTAGGGAAGGCTTGGGCATTGCTTTACTATTAGCTTAAAATCCATAGCTCCAATAGAGATGCCTTTGGTTCCACTATAGGCCTTGCTCCACTACCAGCTAGGTGTCCATAGCCCTGATGGAGATTACCTAAATCACCTCTGCTTTAGAAATATAATAATTTTGTATTAATTTCTTATTTTTATATTTTTTAGATTATTTTGGATTTTTATCAAAGGTTTTCAACCATGTTATATAGGTTTAGGGATTTGGTCAAATGTTTGATCTTTAGACAATCACCTATGGTTGTAACTTTTGTCCTAGGTAAAGATGTTTGTTAAGTGTAATCATGACTATGTCTTAATAATTCAAACTTTCATCACATATATTTAATCCTTCTTAAAACCAAGCTTAGATCAAAATAGTGTTTAAGATCTTAGGGAATAGTTATCCTACCTACTAATCCTTCCTAGTTTCTCCAAACTATAACATATAGATTGCATTTTAAATCCATGGTCAACACTTAATTACGTTTCATACCTATATTCTTGAACTTGTGGAATTCCCAAGTAATTAGGATAACTTTGAGATGACGGTTATCCAGAGGTCTTATTAGAAGTAAGGAATAAGGTGAAAAAATAAAACCAATATATACATACTTTATTTACAAATAAGAGATAGGAAGGAAGAAAACATGAAAGAAACTAATCTAAAAACATATATTAACTCCATAAATAACCTACTTCCAAGATAAAATAGAAAATTGTTAAGTCTAGTAGAGAACCTTGAAGCATAATTACTTCCATTCAATGGCCTCTTCTTATCGATAGGAACACTTGTATGTTTGTGTCTTCTAGGTGATGTAGTTTGGCCTCTTATAAACATGATCATATGCATGGATCAAAGATATGAATATAAAACCTAATCATCTTCCTCCCAAATTCTTCTACTTTGTAATAAGATTGTTAGTTCTACTTCATCGATAGATAGATAGTGGCTTATATCATCTTTAATTGATAATGGTAGCTCATCTAACATCCTTAGATTGATGTTTTCATTAGGTTCTTTCTAATTTTGAAATGGACTACTATCATTGCACAAAAATATTCCAAATCATTTCAAAAGGATTCTTTATCTTGATCAAGTGGATGATGATCATCTAGAATCTTACCATCATAAATGTGTTGGTCCCATACTCCTATCCTTTTGATGAAGTCATATGACAATTTTTGATATGTTTTACGTGTTTCATCTTCATCCTTAGTGAAGAAAGCTAGTTCTTCTAGTTTTTGGATTTCTAATACATCATTACCTTCTTAGGAAACCTCAATTTATTTCAATAAATCATAGTTTAATTACTTCACATGGTCATTTTATTTAGTAGTATAATCTATTCCATTAATGACTTCATATGAAGTATCCTCATAGCTATATTTTAAAGAGAAGCCAGCTTGTATTTGATCTTGTTCATGGGGCTGCTCATCTTGAAGATTTTTTCTCCGTTCTAGAGTATATTTAGGTTCACTTTCCTCTTCAAATGGTAAATAAAAATCCTTTTTCATGAAACCTTGAGATGTCCTCGCAAAGCCAGATGTCCCTAAAATATTGTCTTGGATAGGAATAATTTTAGTTGTATCTATTTCACCTTGAGATGTTTCAAAAACATTGCAATGATCAACCAAATCTATATCACAAAGATTAATTTGTATGTTTTTAGATCATCTATTATCATTTTTATCATTAAAATTGTTTGGATGCCCAATAAACCATTGAAAAGAGTAACCCTTGTTAGAATTTTCCACATTATTTCCTATTTGTTTCTACAATTAAAGAAAATTAGTGTTCAATTTTTAAACCATCTTAAATATGGATTAATATTCATTATTTGGTGATTCTAAGTTATGAAATTGATGGCTATTACTAGTGGGCACTAAAGCTCTCTATCCTTTTGGATGAAATCCATTTGTAGAATTATTCAAGAATTCAAAATTTTTGCCAGGGTAGGCATGGTTTAAGGGTAATTGGTTAAAGAATGGTATCTAATCAACATTAAGAATGGTATTTAGTGTTAGGAAATTAGGATTGATATTTGGGATAACATGTGCAAGTTGACCTTGAGTCTACATTTGATCATTGATTGTTACATCTTCATCATAAGCCAATGCCAAGGTGTTTATGAATCTAACAAACCTATCAAGGAAAATGGAATTCATGGGATCCAAAGCATCCTTATAAATATCTAAGGCTAAATACTCACTAGCTCTATAAGGAGCTATGGTTCTACTATATAGCTTTAGGAATCTAGCATTGAAGACTCTAATGGTCTCACTAGAATCTCTCTTAATAGTGGTGAATTACTGATACAAAATGCATGGAATAATGATCTTACCAAATTGATCAATAAATATTCTATTAAAATCATCCTATCTAGTTATGTAATCATCTAGAAGGTTGAGAAACCATTCATATGTAGCAACTTTCAAAGTAAATAGGAACAATCTACATGTTATGCACTCATAAAGAACATTTATAAGTCTTAAAGTAACTTTAAAAGATTTAATATGTTCCATAACTATGACAAAATTATTAGGAGTGAAAGAAGGCAAATACCTTTCTAAATTTTGAGGAAGATCATGTAGTATACCTATCACATTGATTGAAGAACCATCTGGCCAAGCCATACCTTGAACACATGACCACCCTGACTTGGTGAAGTTGGTTGAGACTTTAAAAGTATACACTCACCTTGGTCTTTATTTTATAAATTCTAGTTCTTGACCTTGAAACATATTTAAAATATGATGCATCAAACCAACTTTTTCAAAGTAAAATGATTAATTTTGCATGCTAAGCCATTTTTTCAAAAATACATGTAAAACATCACTAAATTTAACTAAATAATCTCAAAGATATGTCTAGACTAATGAATCAGAGGTATATTTACACCTCTAAGATTGAATAAACTCAAATTTATAAAGAAACACTCAATATTTGTACAAAATTTCTATTACTAACCTTAAATATGGGGAATACATAAATCATTAACTACCTTTACATGAATATCCATGGATCTTAAAATAATATCAATATTTGGCTAAAATAAACCCAAATACTAGTCTAAAACCATAAATATCAATGATTTGTACATAATTATGCTCAAAGAAACACACAATTATCTGAAGAATACACCAATCTTTGATTAAAAAACACTAGAATTAGAAAAGATTCTACAAATTCACAAAGATCTGCTTAAGCCCTCTTAGCACTAACAAAGCTCCTCCTATTGATGCCTAAATGTGTACCACAGGTTCTGATAGTGTTTAAGAAACACTTATCATTTTAGAATTCCTAAGAACTCAATGCATGAGTTGTAGGTTGTGATAATCTCATTATATTTGATGGAATAGAGGTAAAACAAGTGACTATTTCATAATATTTATAATATTTGGTGGCTAGGAGACACTGTGGCCAAATAGTATATCTATGTAAAATATGGAATATACTATGATAAGGATGGTGAATTATGATAAAAACCTAATATAATATGGGAATTTACAATGAAATTTAAACTAGATTGAATTGGTTTAAAAAGAAGCAAAAGGAAGGGTAGGGAAAAAAAGAGATGTTGATATTCATTCTAAACATCATAACAAAGTTCAAATATCATCCATACATGTAGTTAACTAATGTATAACATGAAGTATCATAATCTCAAATCCTATCACACATCAGGAAAACTCCTAGGGAAGGTGTAAATAATGCAAATAAAAATCTTGTTCACTTCAGAGATTTACCCCTACAACGAAACAACATTAGCCCAAGTGCAAGAAGGGTAAAAGAAATGAAATGAACCTAGTAAATTTTAGTCAACCTAGAGTTGGCACAAGTTAACAAATTTTACATTAAAATATGCACACCAAGACTTCATAAAAACCATTAAAATATGGAAATAGCAATAATCAATTGAGAGAGAAATCATAATAACAAATGACACAAATAAATATCGATAATCTTTTCAAAATTCTTCACTTGCATTAATTCCTCAAAAGCTTGAATAAAGTGGTTTTGGCTCTTAGAACTCCCTCCCCTTATACAAATGACAATAATCCTTTTATATAATGCAAGGAATCATCTCATCTAGTTATATCCAATTACAAAATTACAAGTATAAGAATAACTATCATTTCCATAAATGTTTTAAAAATATGCAAGACTTTCTCAATGGACTGATCTATAGGTAGTGTGTTTCACAAACAACACATGCCTTTACAAACAGAATACTCCACTTTCAAAATGGAAAATATTTAACTATAGGAAGGATATTCGTAAGTCTCTTAATCCTTGGGAACCCTACTTTTCAGCATCTGAGGTCAAAATAGAAGTTAATGTTCCCTTAGGAAACACTAATCTAAAATACCATGGCTTATTAGACTGCATAATGGTGGAGTTTGAATCAAATCACCCTTACATAGATGATAGTTCATCCCTTTTTACTCAAGTACAACATTCACAAGGCCTTATTAGGGTTTTATTGCTTTTCTAGGGTACTTATGAAGGTTTTAATAGTGTTTTAATGGTAGTAGCTAGTTCAAACATCATGAGGCTCAATCTCTAGCTTTAAATTACTAGGTCTGTAAGGTCTCCAATTTGGCACATTGTACCCACATGGCTATGATGTGACATCTTCATGGCATATCCATGGCATCGTAATCATCACTATACAAAATATGATTGTTACCTTTGAAAAACCATCTTTGATTTTGTACTATCTCATCTTTTTGTATGAATTAATGCATACCATAGATATTTAGATTATTTGGATCCAAAAAACTATTTTAAAATTAATGTTTACACACCCATAATTTGACATCTACATGAACATATTTTATTTCCATTTGACCATTTAATTTAAACTTATCTTTGGGACTTTATACTATCTCAAAATAGACATTTACATGACCATAATTTGATGTCCATATGAATGTCTTTGACATCCATGTAACCATAAATTTTAAGTATGTCTTCAGAACCCTTTACTAAGATTATAATTTACATCCACATGATGATCATTTGAATTCCATGTGAACATATCTGATGTCTATGACCATAAATTTTGAACATGTCCTCAAAACTCCTTGTTGAGCTTTCCACTTGTCATTTTTTGGTTCACTCTACACTCTGTCAGTTCTACAGATAAATGCCTTTTCTCTACCTGGTGGTCTCATGGGCCTTCAAAGATTCATTTAAAATTATTACTTCATCTTTCTCTTTTAGATTAACTTATCTGATCAAATATCAGTTGTTGATCCTGCATAGATTCAAAAGGTTTAAGTTAAACTATAGTCATAATGTTTATGGACTATGGTTTTGATTTCATGTTAATAAACATGAATTAAAAATTTAGGATGGAAGAATTTAAACTAAGTTTTGATACATAACAAAATGGACCCCATGATTAATAGGAGGACCTAGTATAAGGTTTTAACCTAAAGTTTCATTATATAAATAAATACAATGAAACTTTGTGGTAAGGTCTTCAGCTAAGTAACAACATAGTAAAAAGGGACCACAAGTTCATGGGATATAAAGGGTCTAAACATAATATTTAGACTACGTTTTGGTCATGTTGATAAAAATGACCAAACCTTAGGGTAAAAGTAGGCTAAGTCTATGGAACTTATAGTTATTCCAATTCAAATTTTATTTTAATTATAAGGGACATAGGTCAAACATTAGACTAGGGTTTTAATCATGGTTTAAAATAGATATAATTAATTTTAGACCAGCTAATAAAAGGTCAATTTTAACATTTGAAGCACCAAACCACAATAATGTTCATTCCTTAACAAGATTATATTGATCCTGTAACACAAGCAATTGGTTTTATCACATTTGAGGGGGTAAAATTATGGTCATCTAAAAATATATCCATTAGTCTAAGTGATATTAGTTTTTACAAACAAATAGGAAATATTGAATTTAGGGATTGGGGAACATGTAAACATTAATTCAAATTCCTAGATTAAAGTTTACATACAAATAAACCCTTTTAATCTAAAGCCTTGAGTTAGGTTTAAAACATGTTAAAGTGACCTCTTGAATAATAATCAACATGGCAAAGAGTTTAAGCCTAGGTCTATGTCTTAATAAAAGGGACCCTAGGCTTAGTTTCATAGTTTGATCTCATGTTGTTAGATCTTGTTTGAAAAAAAACTCTCCATTATATCATGATCTATGGGGTTTAGTGAAATTGGCTCGTATCTACATTAAGTCCTGAGATCATGCCAATTAGAAATTTTACGGGGCTTTTGGGATTTGATTTGTTGACTCTGTTGTAGAGTATTCAGGTCCTTTGCATGGGTAAATTTTTTTAGACCATTTTTCTAGGGATATTATTTGAAATACCAATTTTTTTAGACAAAATTTCTAAACCAACTATCCCAAGGGGTCTATTTCATTGGGAAAAATGCCTGGGACAAAAAGTCTTAAAGGTCATTCCAACAAGCATAAAGGGTAACTTTCAAAAAGTTAAAGGGTATTATTTTAGGGAGAATCTAAGGAGCATAATGCTAAAGGAACTACGAAATATCCCATATTTAGGACATCCAAGTGTAACCAAGCTCATGGACAAGTTTATACCACTCTATTTCTGGAATGGAATCAAGAAAGATGCAATGGACTTTGTGTCACATTGTTTGGAATGTTAGTGTGTGAAATCTAAACATATGCATCCAGATGGATTTATTTATCCACATGACATATTCAAATGGAAGTGTAAGGTGATCAGTATGGACTTTGTCCAAGGTTTACCATTTCCACATAGTATACATGACATGATCTTGGTAGTAGCTGACAAACTAACCAAGGTAGATCATTTTATACTAGTTAATTTTATAGATAATGTATCTACTCTTGTAAGGAGATTTATAAAGTAAGTATATCAATTGCATGGATTTATAGAGAAGATCATTTTGGATCATGATTCAAGAATGACTTATATGTTTTAGTTAACTCTAAATTTAGTTTTAGGTATGCAACTAAACTTCAACACTACATATCACCCATAGATTGATGGTTAGATTCAATGAGTTAATCATGTGTTAGAGGTTATCTTTCATATGTATTACATGGATCAACAATACAAATGAGAGGATTACCTTCCATTGGTTTATTTTTACTATAATAAATCATACCAATATTATTTGAAGTGGCACCATTTGAAGTGTTTTATGGAAGAAGGTGTAGGACACCAATCACTTAAGATAGGTTGGAAGATAGGGTAGCCTTTTGACTTTATATGATTTTATAAATGGAAGATCAAGTCAGATTAATAATGTATATATTGACCAAGGAAAATTATAGGTAAAAGAGTTATGTTGATAAAGTGTTATTACAAGTTAAGCTCGAAAAAAGATCGATTAAATTTGGGAAGTTAGTGAAAATTTCAACGAGATATGTATGACCCTTTGAGGTTTCTAAAGTGGTCAATCTTGTAGAATATAGTATTGCATTACCACCATCCCTATATTTATTACATAATGTCTTACATGTGTTTTATCTAAAAAAGTATAGAATTTATCATTCACATGTGCTAGATTGGAATACTTTGTAGGTTCTAGATCCCAAAGTCATGGTAGAACCAATCAGAGTAATTGACACTAATTAAATTCATTTATGTATTAGATGAGTGTGATAGTGTAAGGTCCTATGGGATGAATACTCCAAATATAGTGATACTTGGGAGGACTATGGTGAGTTTTATAGGCTATTTTGACATTTGTTTGCTTGATTTGATGCTTTAAAATATGTTATATTTTGGTTGAATCATGTTTCTAAAATCATAACTAGTGTTTAAATAAGTGTAATTGGGATGATGAATAGATTAGGGTGGAAGGATATCACATAATTATTTTTCACTAAGATCATTTACCTAATTAGCTATGGGTTATTATGGTTATAAAATTGATTAATTACTATTAATTATGCTGTAAGTCATTGCTATTATGAGATAGCTGTGTCTTGATTTGATTACATTATTTTATTTCAATAAGCTATTTGTATTTTTATATTCTTTACATTATTATCATGTTGATTATATAGACACACACACACACACACACACACACACACACACACACACACACACACACACACACACACACACACACACACACACACACACACACACACACACACACACACACACACATATATATATATACATATATACATATGCATACATACATGTATGTATGTATGTATGTATGTATGTGTGTGTGTGTGTGTGTGTGTGTGTGTGTGTATATATATATATACATATATACATATGCATACATACATATACATATACATACATACATACGTATGTATGTATGTACACACACACACACACACACACACACACAAATACATACATACGTGTGTGTGTGTGTGTGTGTGTGTGTGTGTGTGTGTGTGTGTGTGTGTGTGTGTGTGTGTGTGTGTGTGTGTGTGTGTGTATCATGATGTTACAGCCTAACTACATTCTTGTCATGAGCATGATGGAGGGATAGAATCATCAGAGAGGATGACATAGATGTAAGTATTGGAGGATGATATAGGACTAGATATAATGCATGCACACACCACAATAAATATCATTCATTATATTTATTGTTTGAATTGTTAGCTTTAGTATGTTTTTGATGTTACCTGCATTTAGGTAATTGATTATGTGTATTAATTATGATTTATTTTAGTTTAATACTTGTGAGGATATAATTTTGTGTGATTATATTATGGATGTAATATGCATATTAAATACATAATGCTGCTTTTGATCATGTTGAGTTATCATATTCATGATTATGCATTCTTTATGAGAAAGTAAATCTATATGAATAATATCTATTTACTACTATCTATAGACTAACCAGAATGTCTTTGTAATATTTTATAACATTAGCTAGTTATTATTATGATATTTAAGAAATATCATTATTTGCATTAACACCTTAATATATAATAGATAGCTAAAGACAACAGATAGTCTATATAAAGTATTAATAATAATGAATACGTTGTTATAATACCATTATGTTTTGGTATAATAGTTATTTAATTTACCATTAGAGTTAAAAGAATATCATTGACTGTATATTAGTCACATTGTTATTAAAGTCATGATGTTGATTATTTTTATGATGTTATTAACAAAAATTACATTACTATCCTAAGCTATCCTATGAACTAAACGTAGTCAATATTGGAATGTCTAGACTATGGTTACTTACAAAGTGTTAGTTATTAGTGGCAATTATTTTATTAGTGGAATTTCATGAAGTTAATAAATAAGCATGTAATATCAAAAATACCATGGAGGAAATAAAATATTAAAATAATGACTAGTAATGTTTTGGGGGAACATTTAAGAAATTTAAGGATTCTTTCTTGAGTAAAACTAGGGTTAACCTAGTTAAGAAGAGATATTTGTGGCTAATGGATTTTTTACATGAAAGGAATTATGGAAAATTATGATCTTCATGCTATTAGTTGCATGCATTACATGAACAAGGAAGGTTGATGGAAAAAGGATAAGAGGAGGAAGTAGAAATAAAAGGGCAAGACATGACACAAGGAACAAAGGAAAGGAGCAAAGTGAAGGAAAGAGAGCTATTCTAGTTCAATTAGTTTCATCTAGATACAATTAAAAGGTTAGAGATGTTATTTAATTATTATGTGGAAACAAGAAATTCTAAATGTTTTTTTGTCTCTTTAGGTTTTGGGAAATTATTTGTATTTTAATAGTGATACAGGTTTAGCCCTTTGGATGTCTCATCTATCCACAAAACAAAACATTCATCCCCTGAATCCTTAGGGAAAAATACTAGTATTGTGTGTGTGTGTGTAAATTTTTAGGGTTAAATAGATGTAGTTTATTGTGATGGTTTTAATAAATATGATGACTGATTTTTGTTTTGGAAACATGTATTGTATGTATGTGCACACGCGCATGCACACACACACACACACACACAGTTAGGTATATGTAAAATTTTTGATTATATTTATTTAATGCACAAGACTATGTGTATATTTTAAATTATGAGAGTTATAAATATGAATTCTAAGTTAATTTTATGGATGAAAGGATTCATATATCAATTTTGTGTATTACTTGTTATGAATTTCATTTAGAGTTTACTATATCATGTATGAACTAAGTATAATTATATTTCAAAACCTATGAGCATATACATATGAACTGAGATCATTTGTCTTAAAAATTGATAATATATAAATAAGCATTATAGACTTTAGTTTCTCAAAACTATGAACATATATATGAGGATTGCATGCAAACCATGATCATATGTATAAAAGGGACTACATGCATATCCTTATAAATCCTATTATGAATAGCTAGGTTCATGTAAAATAGTTTGAAATCTCCTAGAGGGCATATAAGAAGTGATTAAATCCTATCTCAACTATAATATTTAAATTTTAAATAAATATATTTAAGAAACTATTTGATTCGAGCAACATTTTTGGTGACAATTTGGATGATGGTTCTACCCCAATTGGTGGCAGAACTTTTGGGAGCCATAAATTTTGCACTATAGCTCCATTTGACTCCTTGTTTGAACTGTTGGAAAGATAATAATGAGGGGGAGATTGTGAGATGTCATAGAGCTCTGTTTTATGGGTTTCTACCCATAAAAAACAAATTAAATCACCCCAAATTTTAGTTTTTGTAGTGCAATCTAAAAATAGTAAGTTTATAAATAGTAATTTTTCAAATTCTATATTATTTTAAATCATGGAAGTCAAACCACTTAATCTCCCTCAATATTGGTGACCTTACACATCCTAATCCTACCTTTAAAACATTTATAAATTAAAATGTAACCCAAAATGGAAATCAGACATCTCTTCTTAGAGATAGGCATATGTTTGGGTCTGCAAATTTGATCAATAAAACATGTCTTCTCAGAGAAACAATTATTAAAATTATTTTGTTCTTGTTTCTTGAATTATCTTTCCACCAAATATTATAATTTTGGGATCACTATTATATATATTTTGATGTTTAATAACATATACAAATAGTAGGTAATAGTGTTAAATTGGATGATAGTATAAATGGAATTTCATATACATATATATATATATACAACATTGTATGACTTGTATATCATTTATGTGAAAGGATATTAGGTGCAAGTTATAATTATGAAACCTATATCATGTTATTAAATCATTAAGTATATGTCTTATTTTATATATATATATATATATATATATATATATATAATTCAATAGAGTCAAACTCAGAATGATGTATATGTTAATGTGTTTAAAGTAATGTGTAGACTATTGTAAGGATATAATATGTATGTTAAGCATGGGATATATTGAGAGGGGGGTGAATCAATATATCATATATCTTTAAAAACTTTCCCTTAACCAAAATCCACTTAATAAAACATTCAAGATATGAAATAAATCTCAAACAATAAACACCCAACTTGTAGGAGCACCAACCCCTTTGCTGAGCACCAACCCAACAACTATTCATGAGAACCAACCCACAGGAGTACTAACCCCTTTGCTAAGCACCAACCCATAGGAGCACCAAACCCTTTTCCAAGCACCAACCCAACAACAATTCGTGAGTACCAACCCCTTTGCTGAGCACCAACCCAACAATTATTCATGAGCACCAATCCATAGGAGAACCAACCCCTTTATGTATACCACACAACTATCTCTCAATGTTGCTATCTCAATAAATGATATTTCATTACAACATCTCTTTCCTCTCTCTCACCTTTGCTCTTCTAAGCAAGATATAACAAATAAAAATCATATTCTTGTCTCTCAAATGCTATTCTCAGCTAGATATTACAATATCCAATAAACATCTCTCCCACTAATTAAAAATGGCTTCTCAAGACTTTATTTATAGCTTTCCAAATGACCTTTAGCCTTCCCCCTTTGTGACCCTTCAATCCTCATGGAAAATGGTGCCAAACTTGTATGACCCTTCATATCCTTGCCTTTGAAAATTCATGTGGTGACCCTTCATGAGCAAAAATGTCCTTCCCTCTTTTGTTCTTGGTGACTTTTCATATTCCTCAAAGTGTCCCTTCATGATAAATTGTGCCCCTTCCTCTTTTGTCTTCACTTGGTAACTATTGGGATTCCTCAAGATGATTTTGTCTTTACCCCATGGCTCTTTGACTTCTCCATGGGTCCTTCTTTTGTCTCATATGCAACCAAAAATATATTCATTAATATTAAATAAATATTAACTCACATTATCCAAGACATATCTATTACAAAAAACATTAAATGCAATGGGGCCTTTATCACGAATAATGCTAGAACTTTGACATCAATGACAATATTTCCAACAATCTACCCCCTTTGTCATTGATGGCAACCTCAATCTTGAAACTGCCACATCTTGTCACCTACACATACTATCATCTAAAAACATATAGTAACTCCCCCTTAGTATAGCAACTTGTACATTTTCCCTATACCTATTTTTACACCTATACCTATACCTATTATTCTCCCCCTTTGACATCAATGGTAAAGGGCCTACTTGGAGCTAACACTTAGCTCCCCCTCAATTGATACTGAACATTAATGGCAGGATGTAATAGAAATTACTCCCAACTCCTCCCACAGATCTTTGAATGTGTCCTTTGATCATGCCTTTGAGAATATATCTTAAAATACATACACATTGTTCCCTATCCTTAGAGCATTTGCAATCAACTCATTTTAATCTTTTCTTCTAATCTCACAACCTTCAGCATGAAACTTTAATGTGTATCCTTGATCACATATTTGACTAACACTCAATAGATAATACTTAAGACCTTTTACATACAAAACATTTTTAGTCTTAGTTTTACCATAATCCAAAATCAAAGTACCTTTTCTAGCTATCCTGGCAGTGGTTTTATCTCTGAATCTCATTGTGACACCATTGATCTTCTTTATAGTTATGAAATTATTTTTATCTCCTATCATATGCCTCAAACATCTGCTATAAATTAACCATGGCTGATCTTTATTTCTTACATGCAAAGCTATTTGTACCAACATAGAATCTTTAGGTTGTTTCTTCTTCCATGAACATGTCTGAACCTTCTTCCTGATGAATGGAGCTTTGAAACTCTAATCCTTCTTCTTGATGAATGGAGCTTTGAAACTCTAATCCTTATTGACTGACTTAAACATGCTTCTATAATACTGAGCTATGTGTCTGAAGTTGTCACACTTGTAACATACTATGGTCTCTTCAT
This sequence comes from Torreya grandis, assembly GCA_037957365.1. Lineage (NCBI taxonomy): Eukaryota > Viridiplantae > Streptophyta > Pinopsida > Cupressales > Taxaceae > Torreya > Torreya grandis. The sequence goes on from JARHVA010003570.1 coordinate 1,115,697, forward strand.
CAAAGCTTGATAGAGGAGCAAAAGAGTTGTGGCTTCTGCTTGACTCTACTTGAATTTCCTTCTCCTTATTTATGAAATTGTTAGCTCTTTTTCTACATTCTAATTTCTTGTGACCATATCCATTACAATAAAAACAATAGCCATAAAAATAAGACCTTTATGTATATCTCTGACCTGATTTCTTTTTGTAGCTTTGTTCCCTCCAACCTTCTCTATTTGAAATGTCCTCTGTATTCTTTACTTCTCCCCTTTTTGTTTCATCTTTTGTAAGAGCTTCAACATAGCTCTTTTTCTCAAATCCAATATCTGTCTTATCTAAATTTGCCTTTTGGATTTCTAATATCTTATTCAATATGTTAGTGTTATCCTCAAATTTTGAGTCACTAACTTCTTTATCATTGACTGCTTTCTTAATATCTTCTCTTAAAGAGGAAATTTCAATAACATACCTTTCACATTCTTTTCTTTCTATTTCCAACTATGATGTGAGATCTTCATTACTCTTGGCTTCTTCAAAGTGTGCTTGTAGATCTTCAATCATTTCCTTTGACTCTTATTCATTTTTCTTGATTTGGTGCTTTAATCTTCGATTCTTCTTCTCAACAGATTTTAACTCTTTTAGGGCACAAATGAGTTATCCTTCCATATTCACTTCAACTTCCTCCTCTTCTTCTTCTTGATCATCTTCATGTATGGCCATGAAAAAAATATCCTTTTCTTTTGAATCGCTGACTCCACTATCTTGCTAGGATCCTTAGAATATAGGCTCTTCTTCTTGAATCCCTTGTTAAATTTGCCTTTGAAATTCTTCTTGTATGTAGGATTTTCTTCTTCATTATCATTACCCTTATTTGGGAATCTAGCTAAAAACTGTCCAATCTTTCCATAATTAAAACATTTAAAAGATAATTTTCCTTGATATTTACCTATTCCCCTTTTTGGCTTTCAAATGAAAAGTGCTCCATTGTCATCTTCATCATCACTGAATCTATCACTTGATTATTGAATCTTAGCTTTCTCTTTCTTTGATGTCTTGAAAGTTGCTTCTCTCTTTGAGGGTTTATCTTGTTCTATCTGCATCTCAAATGCCATGAGTATACCATGAAGCTCATCCATCTTTAGCTTGGCTAAATTCTTCATCTCCTCGATTGCTGAAACCTTTGCATCATATCTCATTGGTAGAGATCTCAAAACCTTTTGTACCACCATTGAATCTTCCAACATTTCTCCAAAACCTTGAATTTGATTTATGATTTGATCAACTCACAAAAGATAACTTGCTATATCTTCTTCTTCTTCCATCTTCAAACTTTCAAACTATCTTCTAAAAGTTTGAAGCTTAGCTTACTAAATCTTTCCATCACCTTTGCAAATATTCTCACGTTTTACCCAAGTTTCATGTGTAGATTTACATTGCATAACTTTAACAAATTTAGATTCACATAAACCACATAAAATAGGATTTAAAGATTTAGCATTACATTCACTTGCCTTCTTTTCTACTAGAGTAATTACAGATGCCTGTGGCTCTTCATATTCCTCCACCACTGCATTCCATATGTCAAATCCAAGGGCCATCAAATAAGTCCTCATTATTATGCTCCAAAGAGAATAATTCATCCCATCAAAAAAAGGTGCCTTATTTGTAGAAAATCCTTCCTCTGACCCAGCCATCATGCTTTCCTGATCTACCTTCAAGCTATAAAACTTTTCAAAAAGGAACCTACTCTGATACCAATTATTAAGTATGGGATATACTGAGAAGGGGGTGAATCAATATATCGTATATCTTTAAAAACTTTTCTTTAACCAAAATCCACTTAATCAAACATTTAAGATATGTAATAAAAATCAAACAATAAACACCACACAAGATAGAGAGAGACACCAGATATAACATCGAAACCTAATATGGGAAAAACCATGGAGAACAATCTCAAGTATACTAATGAGCACCAAACCAAATAATATTTGCAAGCACCAACTTGTAGGAACACCAAATCCTTTGTTGAGTACCAACCAAACAACTATTCTTGAGCACCAACCCACAGGAGCACCAACCCCTTTTTTGAGCACCAAACCAATAACTATTTATGAGCACCAACCCCTTTGTCGAGCACCAACCCAACAAAAATTCATGAGCACCAACCAATAGGAGCATGAAACCCTTTGTCGAGCACCAACACAACAACTATTTGTGAGCACCAACCCACAAGAGCACCAAACCCTTTGTGTATACCACATAACTATCTCTCAATGTTGTTATCTCAACAAATGATAGTTTATTACATCTCTTTCCTCTCTCTCACCTTTTCTCTTCTAAGCTAGATATAACAAATACAAACCATATTCTTCTCTCTCAAATGCTCTGCTCAGCTAGATATTACAATATCAAATCAACCTCTCTCACACTTATTACAAATGGCTTCTGAAGCCTTCATTTATAGCTTTCCAAATGACCTTTGGCCTTCCCCCTTTGTGACCCTTCAATCCTCATGGAAAATGGTGCCAAACTTGTATGACCCCTCATATCCTTGCCTTTGAAAAGTCATGTGGTGACCCTTCATGAGTAAAAACCTCCTTCCCTCTTTTGTCCTTATCTTGGTGACTTTTTGTATTCTTCAAAGTGTCCCTTCACGAGAAAATGTGCCCTTCGTATTTTGTCTTCACTTGGTGACTCTTGGGATTCCTCAAGATGACTCTTCATGGGAAAATGTGTCCCATCCTTCTTTTGTCTTTACCTCATGGCTCTTTGAATTCTCTATGGGCCCTTCTTTTGTCTCATATGCAACCAAATATATATTCGTTAATATTAAATAAATATTAACTCACATTAGCCAAGATATATCTATTACAAACAACATTAAATGCAATGTGGCCTTTATCACCAATAATGCTAGACCTTTGACATCAATGAAAATATTTCCAACAATGTATATAAAATGTTCTATTATTTGGTCATTATTTGATTCACAAGTGAATTTGAGTTGTATATTGAGATGATTTGTTTGATACTTATGAAACTCTGAAAAGTATGAAACCTAAACTAAGGAAAAATAATAGAATATTAGATTTAAATTGGTAATTGACTATAGTATACTTTTTTTCAAATAAATGGTACATAAACCTAATGACACAAATCTAGGGAAAATAGGGCAACAAACTTGGAATATTTTTTCCATTATTGAATGGGTTGTGAATTTTAGATTGAAATAAGAATTGTTCTTTTAGGAATGTTGAAATCATACATTTACATTGATTTTTATTCTATAAATAATTAATTATTTAATTTTTTTTAAATCATTCATAGTTCATAATGGAAATAAAAATGATTTTTAGTTTATTAAAAAATAGTTTTTTTAATGTATAAATAAATATATTTATATGGTACACATTATGTATGTATTAAATATACAAAAGTGCACTGATATATGAAACATATTTGTATGAGTAATGTACCCATACACATATGTAACATATATTTGAACATAGGAGATGTATGGTTATAATTATGGTTTTTGTTGACTATTGAATTAAGTCATAAAAACCTAAGAGATAGGACATTATGATTATATGCATACAACCTAGTAAAAGTACAATAAGTTATATAAATAAAGGTTTTATGTTTTGTGAGGAGATAATATATTAATTAAGAGGTAATTAATCTCTAAAACTATTTATACTGGCTTGTTGTTAGTATTAGAAATGTTTACATGGAGTAAACTATGATATGTTGTTTGTCATAGATGTAATACATTTGAGTTACAAATGGACATTAGAAATATGTAGACTAAGGATAAATTATAATTAGTTTGTATAAACCCTACTTGTTTATGTTTATTATTTATGTGATAAATAATATAATTAGATTCATTGCATACATTTGATAGACTAAATGTATGTACTTTGGTTATTTTTATATTTAACATGTTTTATGATTGATAATAAGAAGTAATCTATATGGATATATTAATTATATTATATTAACCAAATCTCACATTACTAGTATTGAATATGTAGTGAGACATACTTCCCTATCTTACTTAGTATAACCAATTCTATATGAGGATAATTTTAATAAGTGGTCTCTATGAATTTGACTAATCTTATAGATCAATACCTATTTGAAAACTTTGTCCAAAATAATTTTTTATTAAACATTGTCATTTCATATGTATTATTTACATGTTTGTGTTATATCATGTTAAAACACATTTCTTTATGGTACACATCATGTATTATATATCTTACAACACACAGGTACTAGCTTGTCTTTCTAGATTCTCACACCATCACTATCAACC